>ML805787.1:0-15755 GCA_009831015.1 Picea engelmannii | reverse complement strand
GGAAGTTTTTCTCCATTGCCACCATTGCCAGCGTTCTTGATCTAGATGGAGAACACCATACCGAAGTTTGGCCAAGTCATCTGTAATGTTGTAGAGAGAGAAATAATGTTCCATTTGGGTGACCCAACCAGTGGGGTCCAAGCCATCAAATTTGGTTACATCCACCCGCGGAAGGTGTATGTTCTGTTGAAAGTGATGGGGCTGAAAGGAATGGGAATAAGTTTCACCTTCAGTCTTTGTATGTGCATCAGGAAAAGAGTCATTGGTAGGGATCTTGAGTTTGGTGTAGAGTGATGCAAAGACAGATTCAAGCTGGGTGATCATTTCATTTTTTACTTATGCCATTGCGGACTGCACGACTGCATTTACGGATGCATTTATGGTGGTATTGATGGATGTATTACAAGAGGCAATAGTAGCACTGAGTTGTTGCACTTCTTGTTGGGTCTTGAGGAAACCAGATTGCAAGGTGTTGAAGCGAAACTCAAGTTCTTAGCTACGGGTATGGGCCACAAGGATGGGTGAACTGAAAAGGGAGCGGCCAGGGTCAGAATTTTTTGCAGAAAAATGATATGGATGAATGTGATAAGGGAGAAGAGATGAATCTAATGGAATAGGTCTCAAATAATGGTGAAAAAATTTCCAGATTTTTTTTTTTACAGCTGTGGGATTATACATTGGTCTGAAGAATGTTGCAGTGTTGAAATCCCCAAATTCTTAACTAGAAAGAAATGTGTATTTACTTGGAAACCTAAACACAGATGCACGACAATAGATCTCATCGGTTTAATTTGTTTATGTGTATTTTTATGTTCCCCAAGGATTAGGTATTCAAGGGTTCTACAAACAAGGGTTTGCCCTGTGCTATAGCTCTCTGATATATGTGCGGGGTCCAACAATAGTACTCGACCCAATATCTTAGGGCATTGACTAAGGAGGATAGATCGTACCCTTAGCCGTACTACCCGACTACCCAGGTACTAGAGAGTAACTTCCCGAGTGTTGTTCTCATTGACACTATAGCAATCCAACAACCGATAGGTTTATCTAAAGAGGGCTTCAGGAAATCTAGGCTGATCTGTACATAGGTTTTGTCTGTTGCACTGCCACTCGAAGGGGTACCAACAGGGGTTACAAGGGTGGCCAACAGATGTGCGCTTAAGAACCACTTGTATTTCCTGCATGTATGAATCCCTCAACCATGGGTTTATGCACATAACGACAGATCTCTATGGCTTAAAGATGCCAGAATACATCTCTACCCTGAAAAAAAAATACCCACAATTTCTGCCAAGGAAAGTGCTCTGAGACCACTTGCAAGATACTAGATATATAAAATATGCAAAAAAGAAATAAAATGCTAGAAATGGCAGAATAACAGTAAAATATCCAGCATAATCTTCACAATAACATAGAAATGATATAAGAACAGCAATAGAAATAACACTTTGATTCATAAAGCAATGTTCACAAACCTCTTAGAGGGGGAAACCTCCAATCGAGCAACACTCTGATACAATAATCTCCCAGCTTGGGTTTTCATACCCTCAACCCTTATTTATACTAAATATGTCTATTAAGAGAAGCATCTAGAGGAAGATCCTTCTAGAAGCGGAAGCTTCTATTAGGTCTTCTTACATCCGCCTTATTCTATTTTATTGAAAGGCCTTATTAATATTGACCTTTATTACATCCGAATACATTGATCTACCTATGTGCGGGTTAGGACCTTAACATTCACCAACTCCTTTATGGTGGTATATTTGGATGACATCCTCATCTTCAGCAGAACATGGGAAGAGCACATGTGGCATATTCAACAAGTTTTGAGCACTCTGTGGCATCACAAGCTATAGGCAAACTTGGAAAAATGTTATTTTGGCATGAACATGGTCCAATACTTTGGCTAAATTGTTGATTAGTATGGGGTACATGTTGATCCAGCTAATATCCAAGTCATTCATGACTGGCCAACCCCAACCACACTGACCGAGCTTCATAGCTTCTTGGGACTAGCCAACTTCTACCGACGGTTCATGTTGGGATTCTCTCATATTCTATGGGCCCTCAACCAGGTGACCAAGGGAGATGGTAGGGACAAGTTAGTGTGGGGGAAGGAGTAGAAATGAGCATTCGATGACCTGAAGTATCACTTGTTCTCATCTCTAGTACTGTCCTTGCTCGATCTGCAAAAATCGTTCGAGATTGAGACTGATGCATTTGACTATGTTGTGGGCACAATTCTCATTTCGCATGGGCATCCATTGGCATACCGTAGTGATACATTCTCTGATACTATCTGAAAATACCGCACCTATGACAAGTAAATATATTCCAGTGTACAAGCCTGTCGTCAATGGAAACATTACATTCTAGGAAAAGAGACAATCATACACACTGATCACAAGCCTTTGTATTTCATACAGACACAGGGGAAATTGCAAGTGGTCAACCTACCTGTAGTAGTTCCATCTCAACATAAAGTATAAGACAGGTATCTCCAATCATGTCACTGACTCCCTCAGTCTGTCTCATGTGGATGCACTCACCACTATGCTCCATTCCTATGGACATGAAGCATCTGAGTGGCCCCAACTTTATCAACAAGATCCAAACTTCACCACCACCTACCATCTCTTGGGTACAAGTGTGAATGTCACCGATTTTCACATTTAGGACAGACTCTTATTCCATATGGGCCATCTTTGTGTCCCTACAAGTGAGCGTGCAAAGCTGATTTGGGAAGCCCACTACAGTTGGGTGCAGGACATTTTTCCTTGGAGAAAACTATGTTCGTTCTTCAGAAACATTTTTATTGACCAAAAAATCGACAGGAGGTCACCAAATATATTAGATCTTGCACTGCCTATGCCATTGCCAAGCTGGACATCAAGAAGCAAGGCTTATACACCCCTGTTCCTAATCTTGAGAAGCCTTGGTAATCCATCTCAATGGATTACATGTCTGGATTTCCATCCACGAAGAAAGGAAATGACTACATATTTTTGGTCGTTGATCGGTTTTCGAAGATGGCCATCCTCACAGCCTACAAGAAGAATATCACAGTAGCAGATACTACCAAAATATTCTTCGAACTAGTGTGGGTCCACTTTGGGATACCACAGACCATCATCTTCGACCAGGACAAAAGGTTCCTCAACACATTTTGGTCGAGTCTCTGGTCTCTGTTGGACACCATTCTCACAAAATACACCGCTTTCCACCCTCAAACTGACGACCAAACAGAGGTCATCAATCAGATGATTGTGCACATCCTATGCATGTACAATTCTAAGCATGCACGTACATGGGATGAGATTCTCCCCTATGTTCAAAATAGTTACAATAGGGCTCTCTATAACTCCACAGGCCATAGCCCATTTTAGGTGGGTTTGGGATTCCAACCCTTGGGACCCATTTAAGTTTCACTTCCTCTTGCCACCGCCCAGACAAACTCTTCCCATGATCAGTCTGTGATCGAAAAAACCACTAGATTCATTGAGCGGATTCATCACATACGTTAACATGTCTAGAAGATTTTGAAGAAATCTAATGGTAAGTACAAGCAGCGCCATGATCAACTTCGGGTACCACACCAGTTTTAGGTTGGTGAAAAAGTTTGGCTACATTTGCAGAAGGAGCGTCTCATGAGGCCCCATCGAAATCTTCGCCCACTTTGTTATGGGCCTTACACTATCACGAAGGCTATGGGTAGCAATGCTTTTGACCTCAACACTCCACCCTTCCTTGGCACCCATCCAATGTTCAATGTGGACCTCCTTCAGCCATATTTTACACCATTATTGGACACCTCAGAGATTGTAGAACAACTGACACCAATAGATCTCAACCCTAACTACATGGAACAAGAATCCACTAATCATATAGTGGACACATAGGTCAAGGGAACTCGCCAGTATAGGATCCATCTTTATCAGGTTATCAAGGAATGGAAACTCCTACACCAAGGAAAGTGGCTCAACCAGGGCCAAATCCAACATAAGTTTCCTTATCTGATGGGGGAACTCAACGCAATGGATACCATTGCTTCCTAAGGGGAGAGGATTGATCCAAGTGGTTATTGGTGGCCACCCACCTATTCCAACTCCTCTTGTCTGTTTTTGTTTAGCACATTACTCTGTACTCCTTTGTAATTGTGGGTTCTACACTTATGGGGATGTCTAAAGCCCTGCACATCCTCCAGGTGGATACTAGTGGCCTCTCGCCTAACCAATTGGATTATTTTGTATGTTTTCATGTCAGCACATCTTCTTGTACTTTTAGGGCTGTTTTGGGGCCCTAAATGTTGTTTTTTTTGGCTCGCCACAGTCAAACTGTAGATGGAGTTAGATTTTGTTGAAAAAATGTGTAGCTCTCTGAAATACCTTTCCAACGGGCTATCACGTGCCTAAAATGGAGGTCGTATGCAAAATTTACAACCTTGGGAAGTTGAGGTACCAACTTACACCAACTTACCCATAGCGGCCCACATGAATTTTGGCGTTTCAACTTCTAGGGTTAGGTTTTTGGATGTCTAGGGTTTTGGAATTCATGAGTAATATCAAAAATACCTTTGGAACCTCATTGTAATCCATTATTCTTAGATGGATGTGCGTAGCAGCCACATCTCTTCTCAGAGATAGCTACCACCATTTGAGTAAGTGTTTCAGTTCTGCGGTTTTACAGTTTCAGCCTACTTCATTATTCAATCGAAGATATTGTTGACTGGATATCTATGTTATTATTCATATCTCTATGTTTATTGTATTCATTCTGTTAATTAGTTCGTTCTGCTCCTAAATACAGATCAAGATTCCAATGCAAAATTTCAAAAGGTCGAATGTTTAGACAACACCTTTTTCTTTAGCGTAGTCTAAACGTTCAAATTTTTGGCATTTTTAAGGGCATGTTTTCCCATAATTTTTTCCTGAAATCCGACCAAAAATTGTTGGAATGTCATCTTTGAGTGATTGAGTCTATATAATCGAGTGCCCTGAGGATTTTTCAGGGTGCTAAATCCAATTTTCATTAAAAAATGCAATTTAAACAACAAAAATGACGATTTCACCAAGATTTGTTTCGTCGGATTCTGGTGAAGATTTTCAAAGGGTCGAATGTTTAGACAATGTCTTTTCTTTAGCGTAGTCTAAATGTTCGACTTTTTGTCATTTTTACGGGCATATTTTCTGATAATATTTTCTTGAAATCCAACCAAAAATTGTTGGAACACCATATTTGAGTGATTGAGTATGTATAATTCAAGTTCCCCGAGGGTTTTTCATGGTGCTGATTCCATTTATGAATTCAAAAATGGAATTTAAACAACAAAAAATGATGATTTCACCAAGATCCATTTCGTTGGATTCCGGTGAAAAAGTTCAAAAGTTCAAATGTTTAGACAAAACCTTTTTCTTCAGCGTAGTCTAAACGTTCAATTTTTTGGCATTTTCATGGGCATATTTTTCGATGATTTTTTCCCAAAATCTGACCCAAAATTCTTGGAACACCATATTTGAGTGATTGAGTTTGTAAAATTCAAGTGCCCCGAGGGATTTTTAGGGTGTTGAATCCATTTATGCATTCAAAAATGCAATTTAAACAACAAAAATTGACGATTTCACCAAGATTTGTTTCTCCAGATTACGATGAAAAAATTCAAAAGGTTAAATGTTTAGACAATGCCTTTTTCTTCAGTGTAGTTTAAATGTTCAACTTTTTGGCATTTTTAATGGCATAATTATCGATAAGTTTTTCCCAAAATATGAGAAAAAATTGTTGGAACGCCATATTTGATTGATTGAATCTGTATAATTCGAGTACCCCGAGGGTCTTTCGGTGTTTTGAATCCATTTATGCACTCAAAAATGCAATTTAAACAACAGAAAATGATTATTTCCCCAAGATCTCTTTCGCCGGATTCTAGTGAAAAAGTTCAAAAGGTTAAATGTTTAGACAACACTTTTTTCTTCAGTGTAGTTTAAATGTTCGAATTTTTGGAATTTTTACAGGCATATTTTCTGATGATTTTTTCCCAAAATCCGACCAAAAATTGTTGGAGCGCCATATTTGAGTGAATGAGTCATTATAATTTGAGTTCCCCGAGGGTTTTTCAGTGTTTTGAACCCATTTATGCATTAAAAAATGCAATTTAAACAACATTAAATGATGATTTCACCAAGATCTATCCTGACGGTTTTTGGTGAAAAAGTTCAAAAGGTCGAATGTTTAGACAATGCCTTTTTCTTTAGCATAGTCGAAATGTTCAACCTTTTGGCGTTTTTATGGGCATATTTTCTGATAAATTTTGCCTGAAATCCAACCAAAAATTGTTGGAACACCATATTTGAGTGATTGAGTCTGTATAATTTGAGTTCCCCAAGGGTTTTTCATGGTTCTGAATCCATTTATGCATTCAAAAATGAAATTTAAACAACAAAAAAATGATGATTTCACCAAGATCCATTTCGTAGGATTCCAATGAAAAAGTTAAAAAGGTTGAATATTTAGAGAATGCCTTTTTCTTTAACGTATTCTAAATGTTCAACTTTTTGGCATTTTTATGTGCATATTTTCCGATAAATTTTTCCCGAAATCTGACCAAAATTTGTTGGAACGCCATATTTGAATGATTGAGTCTGTATTATTCGAGTGCCCCGAGGGTTTTTTAGGGTGTTGAATCCATTTATGCATTCAAAAATGCAATTTAACCAACAAAAAATGACGATTTCACCAAGATCTGTTTCACCAGATTCCAGTGAAAAAGTTCAAAACTTTTTGGCATTTTTAAGGGCATATATTTTGATAATTGTTTTCCGAAATCTAACCAAAAATTGTTGGAATTCCATATTTGAGTGATCGAGTCTGTATATTTCAAGTGTCTCGAGGGCTTTTTAGGGTGTTGAATCCATTTATGCACTCAAAAAAGCAATTTAAACAATAGAAAATGATGATTTCACCAATATCTATTTCGTCGAATTCTAGTGAAAAAGTTCAAAACGTCGAATGTTTCTAGACAACACCTTTTCCTTCAATGTAGTCTAAACGTTCGAATTTTTGGCATTTTTATAGGCATATTTTCCAATAAAGTTTCCCTGAAATCCGACCAAAAATAGTTGGAACACCATATTTGAGTGATTGGGTCTGTATAATTCGAGTGCCCCGTGGGTTTTTCAGGGTGATGAATCCATTTATGCATTCAAAAATGAAATTTAAACAATAAAAAAACATGATTTCACCAAGTTCTGTTTCTCCATATTATGGTGAAAAAGTTCAAAAGGTTGAATGTTTAGACACCTCCTTTTTCTTCAGCATAGTCTAAACGTTTGACTTTTTGGCATTTTTACGGGCATGTTTTACGATAATGTTTTTCCGAAATCCAACCAAAAATTGTTGGAACCCCATATTTGAGTGATTGAGTTTGTATAATTCAAGTGCCTCGAGGGTTTTCCAGGGTGTTGAGTCCATTTATGCATTCAAAAATGAAATTTAAACAACAGAAAATGATGATTTCACCAAGATTTGTTTCGTTGAATTATGGTGAAAATTTTCAAAAGGTCAAATGTTTAGACAACACTTTTCTTCAACATAGTCTAAACATTCGAATTTTTGGCATTTTTTACAGGCATATTTTCTGATAAATGTTTCTTGAAATCCGACCAAAAATTGTTGGAACGCCATATTTGAGTGATTGTGTTTGTATAATTCGAGTACCCAGAGGGTTTTTCAGGGTGTAGAATCCATTTATGCATTCAAAAATGCAATGTAAAGAACAAAAAATGACTATTTCACCAAGATCTATTTTTTCGGATTCCGGTGAAAAAATCCAAAAGGTCAAATGCTTAGACAACACCTTTTCATTCAGTGTAGTCTAAACGTTCGATTTTTTTGCGTTTTTACGTGCATATTTTCCCATAAAATTTTCCCTAAATCCAACCAAAAATTGTTGGAAGACCATATATGAGGGATTGAGTCTATACAATTCAAGTTCCCCAAGGGTTTTTCAGGGTGCTAAATCCATTTATGCATTCAAAAATGCAACTTAAACAACAGAAAATGATGATTTCACCAAGATCTATTTCACCAGATTCTGGTTAGAAAATTCAAAAGGTCGAATGTTTAGAAAACACCTTTTTCTTCAGCGTAGTCTAAACGTTCGAATTTTTGGCGTTTTTATGGGCAAATTTTTGATAAAGTTTTCCCGAAATCCAACCAAAAATTGTTGGAATGCCATATTTGAGTGATTGATTATGTATAATTCGAGTGCTCCAAGGGATTTTCAGGGTGTTTAATCCAATTATGGATTCAAAAATGCAATTTAAACAACATAAAATGATGATTTCACCAAGATCGATTTCGTCAGATTGCAGTGAAAAAGTTCAAAAGTTTGATTGTTTAGACAATGCCTTTTTCTTTTTAACATTTTACTTGTCTCCTCCAAAAAAAAAATGAAGAATAATATGTTCTTCATCTACCCTCTTGGAAACATGCTATCGAGGTAAATAATTAAAATTTACCACTGTAAAGTTTTAGTTTTTAATATTGAGTGTATTTACAAGTCCAAATGGTATACATACTTATATATTCTAGTTGTATAGAGAGTAGCGAGGTGTTGTGCTCTATAACCCAGTATGGAGGATATGTTGAGGCATTAGCATTATGTTAGATAAAACTACATTAAAAATAAAATTAATGTTGGATCAATTAAAAATATATATAACAATAATAGAAATAAAGTTGGTTCAATTTAAAAAACAATTAAATGCACCATGTAAAAGTTTACATGGAATGAAATAATAATAAAAAAATACACCTTAATAAATTGGATACCTCTTGGTGCTTGAAAGATATGGGTTTAAGATGGATCTACACTGATAAATAATTAAATTTTACTAATATAAAGTTTTAGTTCTCAATATTGAACTAGACATGATGATTGAGAAGGAGACTGAGGTTTCCTTGAGCAGGTTTGATGGCGCCATCGGAATTTCAAATTTTTTAGGTGGGAAGCAATGGAGGAGCACAGGAATGGACGATACTTACTAGACAAGCTACTAGAATGGAGAGTGCGATATCATTTTGCCTTTGTTTCTAGCTAGTTTCTCTAATGAAACCTCTGACCTTTTTAGCGGTTTTTTCATCTCCTTTATCTTGTTTTTCTTCTGGGGACTTTCAGACTTTATTATGATCTGACTGGCATCAAATCTGTTTTTTTCTTTTCGTTGAATGCTCCTGTCTTTTCGAATATTCTCTCCTCTGGCTACTCTAGTCTGAGTCCTTTCAAGGAGCACCACATCACTCTCATTGATGTTATTTATTTCTCTTATGTAAGGTTATTTAAGTTTATGTGTTTATTTTAATGAATGCTAAGGTAAGATTTCTCTCGAGAGATGAAGCAGGGGATCCTTGGGATCACCCTAGCTTCATTTCTACAGTGGATGATTTGTGTAACAACCAAGGTAATAAATCCCTTATTAATGCGCCTTCGTCAACTCCATCAACCTTGTGCTCGACAACTATTCCTTCACTTTGCAATGTTCGAGCTAAATCTTCAAAGTTCGTTTCTACCTGCGCTCCGATTTACAAGGAGGCTCTGCGAGTTTCAGGAGGTTTCATGAATAGTGTGGATGAAGATGAACTACCTATGAAGGTATGTGTTCCTGGGAAATTTGCCAAAGTTTCATCTGTATACTTTGAAAGGGCTATGAAATAGGGTAAGGTATCCTTAGAGGAACCTGTTAGAGGTGTTGTGGGGAAGCGACAACCTACGAATCTTAATACAAAAGTGTGGAAGCCCAAAATAATGAAGCGTTCTTTGGTATTGGGGATGGATATAGGGCTTGAATATTTGTGCTCTCTTGCAATGTGTGCACTTGTTGGTAGGCTTGCCTATCTCCTTTTCTGTAAAATTTTGATAGCAGACTGGATGAAGGTCACATGGAAGCCCATTCTGGGTTACTCATTGGAACTCCTCATGCTGCTAAGGGGTTGGTTTGGTTTTGTATTCAAATAGCCTGAAGATTAAACAAGGATTCTTGAAATTTTCTGGGGTTTTGAAGGAGACAACCTTATGGTAAAGAGATGGAGACTAAAATTTGACCCAACTACCAAATATTTTAGCTTTCAGCACCTGTGGGTGTTGTTACCAGGTCTGCCTTTACAACTATGGAACTATAAATCCTTGGAGGCTATTGGAAACATGTTGTGGTGATTTATAAAGACTGATGAGGAGGCTATGCTCTCGAGTGACAAACGTATGGAAAAAATATTTGTAGAGATTGATGTTCATGGTGGGCTACTAGATACATTAGAGATAGAATGGTGCAACATGGTGATAACACAAAGGTTGGACTACCTAGGGGTTCTGTTTCATTTCTCTCATTGTTGATAGACGAGTCATCTAAAGAAGGATGGTCATCTCCCTTTTGGTGTTTATTCAGACGATCCACACTCAGATGACACCGTTACTAATGGTTATTCCCTGAAGGTGGAGACACTGGAGTGGATAAACTACCTGGGAGCTCGAGATTTGGACTTCTCTCCACCATCAACTAATAACTTTGTGGGTAAGTTACGTCATTACGTTCCTTCTCTCTATTGTTCTTTTTATGCATGGGAAAAAGATCACCTTGATTCCTTTTTTTCTGTGTTATCAGATGAAACTGGGATGTCTGATACATATGAGATGTGGGTCAGTGGGCCTGAGGTAAGAATTATACTCACTAAGTCAGGTGTTTCTCCACTGGATCCAAATTTTTTTGAGTGTATGACTTACTCCCCTCTGATTGAGTCTTCGCACAAGACAAAAACTGATCAACCAAACCTTTTGTTGTCAGAAGACTCTCCTCTACTTCCGGGCTATGGGGAGCCTGATTTAAGTGATCATTCATTGGATAAGATGCTTACTGATCTTGTCCCTACTTTTAGGGAGGTAAATAGTCTGGTTACTATCCTAGTTTTTTTAAGAAGAACTGAGGTGGCTACTGGGGAACCAGGTACTATGGAACTTGATCCATTAGTTTCAGAGGCCTTGAATGGGAATTCACTTGCATGGTCTCGGGGATTGGGTCTTGAACTTTCACTTGTAAAGACTAAAAGTGCCCATAAAAAAGTGGGGTCTACCCATTCCAACCCATCGACTTATTCTCTTTCCACTATTTCCCAGGGGGCGCTTAGAGGCATCAAAGCCCTCACCAGGGCTAAGTCACGATCATACTCTCCCTAAATATTAGAGGGGTAGGTGGACCCCTTAAATTGGCCTCTATGCGTAGGTTCCTTTCAAATACTACACCCCATATCATTTTTCTTCAAGAGAATTTGACCAGCGATGTAAAGGTAAGGGATTTTATGTTTGTTCTAAATCCAGATTGGATGTCTTGTGTTGTAAGTTCTATTGGAAACTCAAGTGGCCTGCTAGTATCTTGGGATCCCCATTTTTTTTTCTTTCTCTCCATTTCTTACATGTGGTGAAATTGTTTTGACAGGTTCCAGTTATGTTGATAAGAGGAGTCTTACTCTTCTGAATGTCTATGGTCCTTGCATGGAACGTAAATCCTTCTGGAAAAAATGTGCAGATAAGGGACTTATGTTACACACTGATTTAATTCTGGCAGGGGATTTAAATTTTACATTAAACTCTAAAGATATTTGGGGCAAAACTGCCTTGTTAGATCCTTTGGCTACTTTTTTTAAAGATTTATTTTCAAACACTCCACTAGTGGATGTGGTTCCGATAGAAATGGTTCCGACGTGGCACAATGGAAGGATGGGGGAATCAAGCATATCAAAAAGACTTGACAGATTCTTTGTGGAAGAGGATTTGATTGGGCTAGCGATGAGGTACAGATCGTGGGTGGAGTTTACCTACATATCAAATCATGCTCCTATTTTTTTACAACTTGATATTGGAATACCAAAGACTATACAAACTTTTAAGTTTAATCCATTCTGGTTAAGAGACAAATCCTTTACAAATTTAACAAGAGAGGTTTGGTTGGATAGATTTTTTGAGTTAATTGAAGGGACTCAAAGAAGGATTGTTGAGAAACTATCTCTTCTAAAGGGGCGAGTAAAAATATGGTCCATGTCAAAACAAAAAAGGGATAAGGAACTATTGATAAAAGTGGAAGGAGATTTGGAATTTCTATACCTACAGAAAACCAATGGATCCATTAATGGTGATTTATATTTACAATGCAAAATCATTTGGAGGGAGTGCGCAACAATATCTTACTGGATGAAGAAGAAAGTTGGAGGCAGAAAAGTAGGGCTACTTGGATAAAGAGCGGTGACAAAAACACCAAGTTCTTTCATATATTTTCCATCTATAGGAGAAATAAGAAATGTATTTGGGAGATAAATGATGAATAAGGTTGTTTTCACACGAGCCAGGAAGCTATTAAGAAAGAAGTTGTCACCTATTTTATAAATTTATTTAATGAACAGGGGAATCCAAACCTATAGGCACAGATGGCGACAATTCGGCTCTCTCCAATGATTATTTTGGAGGAAGAAGTCTCTACTTTAGAATAGGTTGTATCATTGGAAGAAGTATCAATTGTACTAAAAGGTTTTGCAAAAGATAAGAGTCCTGACCCTGATGGGTGGACAGTTGAGTTTTTCCTCTAGTTTTTTTATTTGGTTGGCCCATACTTACTTGCAATGGTTGAGGATACTAGATTTCGAGGAGAAGTCTGTCAGCTAATCAATTCAACGTTTCTTGCACTTATTCCAAAATCAAATTAGCCACTATCCTTTTCCGATTATTTCCCGATCGCACTATGTAATTTATGTTATAATATTGTAACCAAGATCATCGCAAAAAGGATAAGATCCATCCTCTCACATTCTTTGTCAGAGGAACAATTGGGTTTTCTCAAGGGGAATCAGATTCTAGATGCCATAGGTACAACACATGAGTTCCTTCATAGCATCAAAGCAAAGATACTTCAGGCTATTATTTTGAAATTGGACCTTAAAAAAACTTATGATTGTACAAATTGGGATTATGAAAGATTGATGTTGATTCAATGGGGTTTTGGTCATCATATGACTAAATGGATTATGGGTTGTGTGACATCAGCATTACTGGCCATTATGATTAATGGAGAAGCTACAAATTTCATCAACAGTGGGAGAGGAATTCTTCAGGGGTGTCCACTATCTCCTCTTTTATTTATCTTAGTGATGGAGGGCTTGAGTCTCTCACTAAAAAAGAGTCACTCGGAAGGCAAGTTGACGAGTATAAAATTCTCACGAATGGAAAGAATTCTCCATCTCTTGTTTGTGGACGATGTGATAATAATTTCAAATGCATCCATTATTGAATGACAGGAAATACATGCTCTTTTAAATGCTTTATGTGATTCTTTCGGTTTGGAGATCAACATAAATAAGTCAACGTTTCATCATTTCAGTGTTCAGCAGGATTTTCTAAATCAGTTGACAACATTGTTTCATTATGGTGTTATGAGTTTGTCTATGGGTTTTAAATAATTTGGATACTTTTTAAAAATTGATAGTTATAAGGTGGTTGACTAGCAGTGGATTTTGAAGAAATATGAACAGAGAATTTGTCATTGGTGTAATGGCTTTCTTACTATGGGAGGCATATATGTTTTGATTAAGGCTGTGATGGAAAGTCAGTCGGTTTACTGGTTGGGGTTAGCACATATTCCGAGTTCAGTTTTAAATCAGATTCACATGTTGAATTTCTCTTTTCTATAGTCTCGAGAAAAATCTTCATCATCCTATCATTTGTGTAAATGGGAGACATTACCTAGGCCAAAGACTTTTGGTGGTTGGGGGATAAGAAACATTTATTGTTTCTCGCAAGCCTTAGCTGCCAAATCACTTTGGAGAGGTTTGACGCATCCTGGGATTTGGCAGCGGGTCTTGAAAGATAAGTATTTTCCATATTTATTCGTGATTTCTTGGCTTCATTTAGCTGATCCACCGTCTTGTTTTGGATCACAAACTTGGAAGAATTTGTTAAATTCCCTGCCACTACTTGTTCATTGGCTGGCTTGGAAACCGGGGGTGGGGCTTTCCATTATGATTGGTAATGATGAAATTATGGGGATGGGGAAAGGCTCCTTTCTATAGATGGCTTTGATTTCACTTTTAAATGAGAAATAGGTATATTATCTCTTTCAAGCAAGAAGAGCACCAGTTGTGGGATAAACTTGCGACAACTGGTTAAATAGTATAGAGATGGGACTAGTGGTTCAGAATGGGAGAGGTATAGACTTCTATTGATTGATGCGGTAATTTCTCTTTCATATGCACAGGATGAGTTAAGGTGGACGAGAGGGGATGGTATAAGCTATTTAACCACAAAGAATGTATACAATTCTTTGGCTACTGAGCTTTGGTAGAATAATAATGGAGGTATGAGGAGGAAGTTATGGACCTGGAGTTCCCACAAAAGATTAAAAAAAAATCGTGGGTCCTCATTGAAGATAAGCTGCTCACCTGGAAAAATCTACTCAAGCGAGGTTGGCAAGGTCTCAGACTGTGTTTACTTTGTAGAGGTAATGAGGAAATGTTATTTCACCTTTTTGTTCAATGTCCATTCACATGTTCTATTTGGATTAAAATCACAAATCATTTCAAGATGGTATTTGGGTGATCGGGTTCCACAGTGTTGGAATGTTTAGAGTATTAGATAAGAAGGAGTTATGTTTACTCATCCCTGCTAGCATTTATTTGTTGGTATATCTGGAATGAAAGGAATTTGGCCATATTTGAATCACAAATTCCATCCATAGAGAAGATATTATTTCTCTCTATTGTTGTTGTAGCATGCCACAACACCCTGAAATCACCAAAATCATTTAGACGCACTGTCCACATCTTGCCCAAGCATAGAATCATTGGTTGGTTCGATGGTGCATCTCATAGAAATGGGGAACAAAGTGGAGAGGGGGGTGTTATTAAACTAAATGAGTTCATTGTTTATAGATGGACCCTTAATTGTGGTAGGGTAACTAATACAAGAGAAGAACTCTATTACATATATCCACATCATATATCCACATACTATCTATTATATATATCCACATCAGTGGGGATTCCAAAATTATTATTGATTGCAATACTATTAGTTCTTTCCAGGTAATTACTATAGATTACTGGAAAGATCGGGTAAAGGAACTCATCAATATTTTTTTTGTCATCACCTTTGCCCATGTCTACATAGAAGAAAATGAGGAGGCCGACTTATTATCCAAAAAGGCACTTTCTGAGCGACCTGGAGCTATAGCATACAATCATTGGAATGATGGTCATGAGGGACCAAGAAAATATATTAAGTTGTACCAGATCTATTTGCTTGATCTTGATGTTTCTACATGTTTATGTGGAGGTAGTTTGGGGGTATGGAAGTAGTGTCAAAACTATTTTCTTGAGAAAATTTCTGTATTTTGGATAATTTTTGGCTAAGTGTCTTTTTTGGCACCTATTTTGGATAGACTACATGATCACACATTAGTATTTTTGTAATTTCGTTTTCTGATTTGTAGATTTGGACTATTTGGTGGACAAAGTATAAGGCAAGGCCTTTAAACGTAATGGTATTACCCGACTTTGTAAACTGATTATATATCTAATATATTGCGCAATGTTTTTGTGGAAAAAAGGTTCTCAATATTGAATGTATCTATGATTATACATGGTATATATACAAATATTTTATATCTGGTAATTTTTTTATTAAAATGTTGTTCATTCTTTTGAATCTTGTAGTACCTATTCATGAG
>ML805786.1:138128-159998 GCA_009831015.1 Picea engelmannii | reverse complement strand
CTCTTTCTCTGTATTCTCTGCTTCTCATTTTATCATGGTATCAGAGCTTCAGACATAAGCCTCTTCAGACAGTCTAGACAGAAACCTTACCCTAAGGAGAATAGAGCTTACACTGTGAATGAGAGCACATCACGCAGATTCTTCAAAAACCATGGAGAGAAATCCGCAATCTTCCATACTCTCAAAATATCATTGCAGAAATCAAACGCGAGGAAGCAAAGCATAATACGCTCCAAAATTTGAGGAAACATAGATTTAGAAGGCAAATAATCATGGAATTCATAAAATATTGAGGAAACAGAGTTGCAGAAGAGCAAAACTTCGTAATTTCTTTAAAGAATTCATGAAATTCCATCTTACAGAGAGAATTATGCAAAGAGCGCCAAAGGACAAGCCGAAGCAGCAAAGGGCAAATAGAACAGTTGTAAGATCCTCCTTGCGAACATATATGAGCCATCGATCGAGTTTAGAAAGGATGAGGAGAGTGCAGAAAAGGAAAAAGATTTTCAACCGTCAGATTTAGTGGAGAGGACCAATAGCTGTCGGATCCAGGAGAAAGTGCATGAGGCTTAGTCCTCTGGAGTGCACATGATAAAAGACAACTTACAAAGTCATGAAATCCTGAAACCTTTGGGACCGTCAATCAAGGACGACACGTGGCGAGATAGCAGCATTTCATTGACTCGTAGGGAGTAAAGTTCATAGCACACTGCAGTGAGAATTCATGAATCGTGAAATCACGACTTCATTTGAGTCACTAGATAGAGAAATATCATGAGTTGTCGATCTGACACGACCGAGAAATCAGGAATTGGGAGGACAGAGGTGTGCCATCCTCTGAGGTCGCGAAGTGCAAAACCCTGACTCGATCATAGCCATCGATCAAAGAGAGGCCTAGACCGTTGATCTAGTGCCATCGACATTTTGGGGATTGGGAGAACGGAGGTGCAAGTCGTTCGACTTCACGAAACGTGAAATCCCGACGAAATCTGGACCATTAGATCCAGAGGAGCATGAACCATTGATTTCAGAGGCTCCAAAACTTTGGTGTTTCAAAGATTGGGGTTTGGAGAACATCATGACGAGAGTTCAAAGGTCACAAAATCTTGAAAGGATCTGAACCATTAGATCATAGGAGGATCTGGACCGTCGATCTGCAACAGAGGATAGATCAGAGTTTCAAATTTTAGGATTCTAAGGAGGAAAGGTTAGAGTTGCATCACAACTTCATTAACCATGAAATCCAAAAAAGTAGACCATGATCATAGCATCGTGGTTGTGTGGAGGAAGGATACAAGAGGAACTGAGGGCTTTCTAAGCCCCTTTTGGAGTTCGAGAGTTGAAGAGTTAGGAGTGGCTCACACGCCAATACTCCTGAGGTCGCGAAACACGACGCACTCTTTGTGAGCTAACCCAGTGGTCATGGGTAGTGGTCACGTGAGGAAGGAGATCGCACTTATTTATTATTCATGCGGGGCTAAGTTCACCTTTAGACCAATTTCACCATTACAGTTTCTACAGTTGCAAAATAATAGAGCTTAGAGCCCTGAATCAGTAAATCTTTTTCTCAAATAGTCAAATCCAGCTAGATCGAAGTCAAATAAGTAGTCTACACTACGTATTTCGGTATGAAGTCACTTAAATAAATTCGAAGACCTCATTTTCGTGCAGGAAATAGGTAAATACGGAATTTTCTATCAATTATTTTTCTGGTGTGTTAAATTTTTTTAAAGATGGCCACATCTAGCAATTTAGGACCAACTCAAGGACCGATTCTTCTTCGAAAGAATTATGAGTTTTGGTCTCTTCGAATGAGATCCTTCTTGCAAGAATAAGAGTGCTGGGATATAGTGGATCATGGATATGTGGAACCAAATCTAGTAGACCTTTCTTCCATGACCAACCAATAGAGAACTGCTCAGGCAACATAGAGGAAAAGAGAGAATACAACCAAATTCTGGATTCAAAATTCAGTGGATGACTCAATTTTCTCAAAAAACATAGGTGTTGTTACTTCAAAACAGGCCCAGGACATCCTTAAATCATCCTACCAAGGAAGTGACAGGGTCAAAACAGTTAAACTGCAGACCTTGCAGACACAATTCGAGAATTTAAGAATGACGGAGTCTGAAAATGTTGATCAGTTTATGACCAGAGTCATGGGAATCATGAACCATATCAGATAGACTGGTGAAGCCATCCCTGATAAACGTATTGTTGAGAAATTCGTCAAAATTTTACCAAAGAAATTTGAAATGGTCGTTACATCAATCCTTGAATCCAAGGATTTGTCAAATTTGTTAACAGATGAAATAATGGGCTCTCTGTTGACACATGAGACCAGATTGCATCTCACATATGAGTCAATTGCCAATTCCTTCAAAACTCAATTCTCCTTCAACAGAGGGAGAGGTAGAGGAAGAGTCAGAGGTTAGCAAGGACGAGGGAGTATTACAAGAAACCAACACTCAAGTGGAGGTCACAGACAACAGAACCAGTATCAAGATTTCCAAGGTCACACACAATAGCACCAGAATCAAATTTTCCAGCCTCAAAGAGGTAGAGGGAGAACATAAAATGAAAAATCAAGAATACAATGTTATTACTACAAAACGTTTGGACACTATGAATTTGAATGCCGGAAGAAGCAAGCAGATCAATTCTCAGGTAGAGCACATGTCTCAAATCATACAGGAGAACCTTAGAAGGTATGTTTCTCTCATGTCACAAGACTGAAGAACAACATAAAGATATCTGGTTTATGGATAGTGGATGCAACAATCACATGACAAGTAACATAGATTTACTTTCATGCATTGATTCTTCAATTTCCTTTGATATTACAATTGGAAATTATTCTTTAGTCAAATTTCAAGGAAAAGGAACTGTACCTATTCTTACTAAAAAAAATGTAAAGGAAGACATAAACAATGTCTACCATGTTCCAGATCTGAAACATAATCTATTAAGTGTAGGAAAACTCATTGAACATGTGTGACATCCCCAAAAATAAAATGTTTTTGAAATTTAAAATTGCCGGAAATTTATTCCATTTTTAGTAAATTTGAATTTGATTTTTTTTTTCCATTTATGGCAATTCTGAATTTCGAAATTGGTAATTGTAATTAATCATTTTGACTGTTGGGCAGAGACCTAATTTGACCCAACTAACTATTTGACTATGACACTTGTATGGAAACAAAATATTTTATATTGATTGCAGGAGGACAAATGGAACATCCATGTTAAATTTAGTTGACCATGACTCCATGAGTGGGGAACATGTTGGAACTACCTTTGGGATAATTATTACAAGTGGCAAATTAGTGATATGGCCATTGGTAGCCCCTAAAAATCAGGGATTTAGAAATCTATGAAAATTCCCAAGGGAGGGAAAAGACCTAGACAAACTGATAAATAACATATGTGAGGAGGCAATATGCTGCTAAGTATGTTGGGAAATGAGACTTTTTATTTAATTGGTGTTATGAACACTTCTTGAGTGTGAGGCAAGGGAAAATTGTTGGAGCTGTAGGACATTGCTGAAGAGAATTTTTTCCAGGTTCGCCCTCATGGATTGACGGTCAGGCTAGGGGGTGAATAGGGCAAGTAGTTTGGCTGCCCTGTTCTACGGTTGGGAGGAACATGGTTCTTCCCTTTGTCTTTCAACTTATTATTTCAGATATGTTATTTTTGTCCCTTCTCTAGATGAATGTTAAATGGTTACATACTTGATAGAATGTATCTGTTAGAAATAATATTAAGGACGAAAGATCGAATGCATCCTATTGAAAACTTAGGAATTGCTAGAATGTCTTTCTGCTAGTTCAGAATGGATTATCTTTGTTGCATCTCATTATTGTTATGAATACTAGTTCCCGAAAGTATACTAGCTGGAAGGATATGAATAGTCGATTCTTAAAGAAGATTTTTTTTGTGGTTTGGATTACTACTGTAGTAAGATAAAGGGTCGTAGTTGAAAACCCCACAAGTAAATTGTGATGCAGATTTGAGTTTACCTACATATTGAATGCAAATGGAAAACTTCATAGTGTATAGATATATATATGTATGTATGGACATTTCTGATATATAAAGGCAGGAACCGTAGTAGAGTAATTAACTAAGATTTCTTCCATGTGCCAGTTGAACAGTCATGATTTGTTTTAGGAGATATCCCTAATCGAAAGTGTCTAAGATATATATATGTATATTTAACGTGCAAAAAATGAAGGTCAATCAGGTTTCGGCGATTACAAACGCCGAATAAATAAAACAAAAGACCACGCTGTTTGCCAAATCCCGAAATGCGAAAAGGTTGTGGGCCCAACACTTTGGGTTTCGGGGTTCAGGGTTTGGTAATTACAAATGCCAAACACCAACACACAACAACTCCCGAATAACGAAAATGCAAATGGAATATGGGCCCAATACTTCAGGGTTTTGGGGTTTGGGATTTTAGGGTTTACAAACACCCAATGCCACAAACAACAATTCTTGAATCGCGAAAAAACAAAAGGAGTGTGGGCCTAGTCATTTTTGGGTTTTGGGGTTAACAAACTCCCGATGCAAAACATCGCACAACGTCAAACATTGAATCACGAAATCACGAAAAGGTGTGGGGCCCAACCAATATTGGGTTTCAACATTTGGTAATGCTTGATGCATGAACAACATATAATGGTAATCATCGAACCATGAATTTGATCAGGTTGTGGGGCCACTTCAGGTTTCGGTGTTTGCAAGAACAAGAGAACTCCGTTCAACTTGAACCAATAAACTCTGAATGATGAAAAATGAAAACATGAACAGAGTTTACAAACTCAGTAAAATAAAACACAGAGTGACAAGTTCAACTCAAAAAAATGCATTCAAGCTCTTGTCTCACCCACTAGATGTGGATTACAATATGATTCAAGTATTTATAGAAACAAAACTTGCCTCTTCGACCTTAGGAAAAATTAAATCAGGGCGATGATGGTATTTAGTGGCCTGCAAAGGCTAAGGCAACCACTGCTTGAAAATGAACCCTCACATCTTGAAGGATCAAGACGACCACCAAACCTTCATCATAAGGAGGTGAAATGATTAATATCTGACATAAAGTATAGAAGTGACCTTGCGAATACCAAGAATTATTATAGACCATCTACAACATTTACACATATTTATATCAATTGTTGTTTAATGAAAAGTTATAGGTTGAAATGTTGGAAAATCATTGGAGTGAATCGAATTAACAAACTTTAATTCACAAAACTAATCATGAGAGGAGTGAGGTCCCAAGGAAGAAGGGACATCCCGAAACTTAAAACATACCCCTCAGTGAATTCCTAACTGTGTAAATAACAACACAATCACCTAAAAGTTCAAAAGGAAAGTATTTAACACAAGTGCAGTAAGTGCAAATTCAATTCATATACCATCATGCGATTTAGAGTCAACTATAAACAAGATACACAGATAGCCTGCAATAGCCGAGTATTTTTTCATTTTTCAAAATCCTTTCAAGGAAGTAGCCAATATAGCGCTAGTATATTAAACCAATAAAATAACTAGTATGCTATTACAAGTAGGCAGAAGGGAAACCCTGTAATTATTTTAAAAATAGTATTGCTTATCTCGTTCGGAATTGAAACAAATGAACATCTCTTACGGTGTTTTACTTCCAACGATAGAATTTTACATCGCAAAACGGGTTACCCTTAATCAACGGTACCAAAACCACGACTTAATCTCCATTTTTTGAGTTTCAGATACCGGGAGTTGGAGGTGTCAAGGACACCCACGACAAGAATGATGAAGTCATGAAATGTGAAAGATCAGATAATGTCAAGGACTCCATTTCATAGTTTCTCAGACCGAGAAATAAAATATCAAAGGAAATTTAACCTTTGAAGTAGAGAACCTCGTAATACTAAAATAGACACATCAACAAACCACGTCAGCTAAGGACACATGGCACAATCAGGCAATGACATCTGTCAAGCTCATTCAACATTTTAGGCACATGTAATTCGTGAATCAGAGTGACACATGGGAGCTATTTGACACGTGTCAATCCACGTGTGATGTGAGCAGGTTTATTTCACATCGGAACTTCCTATTTTGGGGTTTTACATAGCAAGTAGAAACTCCACCATCATGAAGTCTCGAACTCCGAAATGTTGAAAGGGACTATTGCGAGTCTCGAAAACCCGAAATCCAAAACTATGAAATCCCATAAACCATCCATCTCAGTGGGTTATGTGAACCATTTGATCACTTCAGAGATTTTTTGATCATGAATTTTATAATGTTGGAGTCATGATGACTCGAAGGGAAAAATGTTGAAATCCCATCAATCGTTCGATTAAGAAAATAAGGGATCAGATTATGAAGTTTTGTGGACCATTGATATGGCTCCATTTTTGGGGATTGCGACTTGGCAAAATGTCGGAATGCCGAAATGTGAAAGACATTTTGATTAGGCCCGTGGTCACAACCAGTGGGCATATGGAATAAGCACGAGACCCAGTACTTGTAATCCAACAGTGCAGGTGAATTTGAATATGATCGAAGGATTATGAAATATTCGTACTCTGAGTTTAACTAGAAGGCCTTACCTAACCACTATCCTATATTTGGATATTTAAAAAAAAACAAAAAACAAAAAAACTATAGGGGTCTGTTTATATTTAAACTTTTCGTAGAGGAGTATAGACTAATACTCTACTTTTACCTAAATCTGTTTGGTCGTTTTCATCGTGTGATTATGTGTATGGACTAACGCAAGAGGCCTAGTCCGTCAACCCCAAAAGTTGTTTGTATTTTAAACATATGGTAATGGGTTATTTGTAGGGTATAACATGTAAGGATTTGGCCATAAAGTTCCAAAGTCGTTTGTGTTGTTAAGATTGTGGTAATGGTCATAGGTACAAACAGATAGGAAAGTAATTATAATTACAGGAATTGAAATAAACATTGAATGAGGAGTAAACACTTATCGTCGATCATAAAAATTTAAGTTGAATGATAATGACAGTCGACGATAGTAAGGACTCTTGCAAAATTTCAGACTCAAGCTTTATAACAGAAATCTTACTTGCTTAAATCTCGAACTATTCAAGGATATTTATACAAACATTTTTTTATTTTTTTTCAGACAGTTTTTGAGGTATATTACAACATGGATATAAGGTAATTTTTGAGGGAGCATAATCCAGGATATATGATAAAACCCCCAGCACTAGAAAATTGATTTCTGAAATCCACATGACTCAGAACAGGATGTTTCCCCTGACCCTCAGAACTGCAAATCTAATCCAAACATATGCACAAATTGCATCCACCCCCAATGAAACTATGGTTTATCATACAATATTTCGACATATACCCTTTTAGAGGCTAAGTCTTCTATAGAAGCACTCCATGGTCAAAGGTCTCCCTGTCTTCAAAGAGAAAAATCCCCCACGTGAGTCTTGCATACTTGGAAAACATAAGTGAACTAGTTTTCCACAGTCCTCCACTCAAGCCACACAACATCTCGAACTTGTTCACACTGACCTATGTGGACCAATGAAAACATAGTCAATAGGTGGTATCTTTTATTTTCTAATGTTTATTGATGACTTTAGCAGGAAAATCTGGATCTATTTTCTCATACACAAGTCTGAAACTTTTGCAAAATTCAAAGAATTCAAAGTAGAAGCTGAAAAACAGAGTGGAAAATATATAAAATCTCAGAGGTCATATTGAGGAGGAGAATACAACTCCAACGAATTTGCAAATTTCTGAAAATCACAAGGCATCATCATGCAAACTACAACCATATATACTCGACATCAAAATGGAGTGGCTGAAAGGAAAAATTAGACAATTATGAACATGGAAAGAAGCCTACTCAAAGAGAAATGTCTATCAAATACTTTTTGGGCTGAAGTAGTAGCATGCTCATATTATCTCTTGAATAGATCTCCAACCACCAGTCTAAAGATGAAAGTCCCTCAAGAAGCATGGAGTGGGACAAAGCTAAATTTTGCTCATCTAAGGACATTTGGATGCATCGCATACGCTCACATACCTTTCGAATTAAGGAAGAAACTGGATGACAGAAGTGAGAAATGTGTCTTTACTAGATACAATGAAACATAAAAAAATTATAGGCTTTACAATCCAATATCAAAGAAACTAATTCTCAACAAAGATGTCAAAATCCATTGCTGCTTAGTCCTGAAAACATAGAAGACTCAGGACAACCAATACCTCAACCTGCTCTTCCAAGATTGCAGGTAGAAGGACAATATGAAAATTCTCAAGATCACTCAACTTCCAGAAGATACATATCCTCTAAACTTCCAGACCAGAGAACTCAAAGTTTGAGAGAAATCCATCAGCAATTGGATGACATTGAACATCACAACATTTTTGCTTTAATGTCATGTCAACCCATGTCTTTTAAAGAAGTAGCTAAGGAGCTACATTGGGTTCAATCCATGAACCAAGAGAGTGAATCCATTGAGAAGAACAAGACATGGGATCTTTTTGATCTTACAAGACACAAGAAAAGTATTGGTGTCAAGTGGGTTTACAAAACTAAACTCAATAAAAAGGGACAGATTGAAAAGCACAAGGAAAGACTTGTTGCCAAAGGATTCTCACAACAACTAGGTACTGATTATGGTGAAACTTTTTCTCCAATAGGAAGGTTAGACACTGTAAGGACTCTCCTAGCCATAGAATCTCAACAAAAATGGAAAGTATACCAGATGGATGTCAAGTCAGCTTTCCTGAATGGTGTCTTAGAAGAAGAGATCTATGTGGATCAACCACCTGGATTCGAAGTCCAAGAGAAGCCTTCCAAAGTGTATCGGTTGAAGAAAGCCTTGTATGGATTAAAACAAGCTCCAAGAGCTTGGTACAACATAATTGACACTTACCTAATCAAAAGTGGTTTAAGAAGAAGCCAAAATGAGCCAACTTTATACACCAAAATAGATCAGCATGGTAAAATTCTGATTGTATGTTTATATTTTGATGACATGATATATACTGGAAATCTTCAGTTAACCAGATTTAAACATGCCATGCAATCTGAGTTTGAAATGACAGATCTTGGCATAATGAAATATTTTCTGGGAATTGAGGTTGATCAATTAACCATAGGAATTTTTGTCTGTCAACAAAAGTATGCAACAAACATCATCAAAAGATTCTTCATGGAAGAATGCAATCGAGCATAAACTCATATACCCCTAGGCACAAAATTGAGAAAGAAATAAGAAGGCCCTACAATGGAAAATTTAATTATAATAAATTTGTTGATTATTGAAAAAATACTCACATATATAGGAAACTGACCAACATACTGGTGTGCTTGAAGGAGAAAATAGAGAACTTGTTGGAAATGGCTAGGAGCATGACAAAAGGTAAAAGGCTTCCAAACTCTTTTTGGGATTAAGCTATAGTTTCATCTATTTATTTTTTTAATATATGTCCAACAAGAAGTAAGGAAAATATGACTCCATATGAGGCTTGGAGTGGAGAGAAACCTGGTGTTGCTCATTTGAAAGTCTTTGGTTGTATTGCTTATGCTCATGTTCCTACTAAACAATGGAAAAAAACTAGATTATAAAAGTGTGCAATGTATTTTTATTGGTTATTGTGAGCAAAAAAATGCTAATATATTGTATAATCATAAAAATAAAATATTTTTGGTTAGTTGTGATGTGTTTTTTGATGACAAATAATAATAGTAGTGGAATCAAGGTGTGCAACAAAAAATTCCAAGAATTATTATACGTGAAGATGAATATTGTGTTTCTACAAATCTATCGAGTAGTCCAAGTACTAATTAGACTACATAGAGTCCATGATATTCTTCAACTTGCTACATCCACTCCATCATATTATTCAACTGCTCTTTCAAGTCCAAGTCCTCCTCCAAGAAAGGAAAAATCTTTAGGTGAAATGTAGATGGATATTCTAACCTTGTTTGAATGTTGTTTTAATGTCTGAGATTGAAGCATAGCCAAGATTCTCTTAAAATGTAGTAAAGAAGGAAGAATGGCATAAATTTGTGGAAGAGGAGATTACATCCATTAAAATAAATGTAACATGTGAGCTTATAGATCCTCCTACTAAAAATGACATCTTTACAGTAAAATTGGTGTACAAAACAAGGTATGTAGTTGATGGGTCCATGCAAAATCACAAACAAAGGTTAGTGAGAAATACAAATGCACAAAGAAAGATTGGTGGTAAAGGGGTTTTCTCAAAATTCAAGTATAGACAATGATGAAACATATGATATTGTTAGAATACTCAGTATAATAAGAATTGTTTTAGATTTAGCATCATAATTAAATGTATCAGCTTGATTTTAAATTGATATTCTCAAGAAGGTGATCTACAGGAGAAGGTGACCATGCAAACCATAGCTCAACTTCTGACCAAAAACTCTCCTCAGGGGCGAAAATATGAACAGGGGAACACCATTAGTTTGGTTGACCAAGCAAATGGGGATCTAGACTAGGTTGTTCCGAGAGTGGCCAAGAGGTTTCAGAGATATCAGAGTGACCTAGGAGGATTAGTGGGAGAAGCCCAGTGCATCAATGGAAGAGGGTGAACTCACTTCATTCCCACAAAGAAGAAACGAGCAAGGGCGCAAACCCCAGTTGGTGAGCCCTCTCTTATGACTTAGAAAACTCAAAGAAAATGATTTTCTCCCTGAGAGAGTGGCTAGCTAATGAGATAAGCTTGATCTCAAAGGTGGAATCATGGAAAATGAAGTCACAAGGAGGTAGCCATGAAGGAAGGCACATTGATTATTCTTTAGAAAACCCTAAAAATGAAATTTCCATGAATGTAAAATGAAAACTTAGAAAAGAAAACAACCAAGACAGATAGCTTCAAAAGAAAAGGTAAGAATGCTATATTTTAGTCTCGGTTCACCTTATATACCAAGGGAACCATTTATTTTACATATATTAAATTCATCATCAAAATGTGAAGAAGTGATGTGCCTAGGTGATTGACTTGTGTGCCCTAGTTGCGTGTTCCCCTAGGTGGCCTCCTTGGCCCAATTCCTCCCTGTTTAGTTATGGAAGCGTCCTAGCTTCCATGAGAAGATGAGGAAACTTGTTGTGCAATACATCAGTTGTGGTCCACTTTCCATGTGCTATAGTTTGGCCTTGGTGGGCTACCAAATATGAAGTGTAAGTCTGGTGTCTTGTAGAGTGACTTCGAGTGTCCAGTATAGTGTCTTTGGCCAATGGGAGTTGGAAATTAGGAATGTTGTCCACTAGATGAGTGATGGTGATTGGTTCTTCCAAGAGGGAAGGCTCAAACAACTTTAAGTTATTTACATTAATGACATTATGGATTCCCAGTTGTGGTGGCAGATCCAACCTATATGCATTTTCTCCAATCTTGTCGAGTATTGTATATGGACCATATCTGATTGGCAGAATCTTGTGATGGTGGCCTTTGAAGTGATTCTTATCCAAGTGTAACCAGAGTTGATCCCCTGGTTGAAAGGCCATGAAGGTTCTTTGTTTTTCATGGCGCTTCTTGGCATGATCTTGGGCTACTTTGAGTGCTGATGTGACTGCACTATGGCGTTGTGAAATTTTTTGGAGAGATTGTTGAGTTGACAGTTGTTCCTACTGTTGATGGAAGGTACCTTGAGGAGCCCAAGTGAGTGGAAGTTCGGTTGGAGATGCTGGTTGGAAGCCCAAGAAAACTTCAAAAGGTGAAAATCCTATAGAAGAATGTGTTGCCTTGTTGTAGCTATGCTAGAGAATGTGTAAGTAATTGCCCCATTGTTTGTTATGCCCAAAGTGAGTTCAGAGAGAATGCACCAAGACTCTATTGGAAACCTCTGTTTGGCCATCCGTTTGAGGATGGAATGCAGCAGAAAACTTGATATGGAAACCCAGTAATACCCATATGGTCTTCCAAAATGCACTGAGGAACCGTGAATCTATATCTGAGATGATACTGCTTGGGAGGCTAAAATGGGACCAGACATGAAGAAAATAGAGTTTTTTTGTTTGCGCTACTATATTAGCCTTTGTGCATGGGATAAAAAGTGACATTTTGCTGAAGTGGAATACCACTACCCAGATTGCATCATGTTTCTTTTGGGTTGTTGGAAGTCCACTTAGGAAGTCCACTGAGATTGACTCCCAAGGCCGAGAAGGAAGCAAAAATGGTTGATACAACCCATGCTTCTGGTTGGATGGCTTGGATTGTGAGCATAAGGCACAAACTATGATAAATTTTTCAAGTTGAGGCTGCATGGAAGGACAATGAAAATGGTGTTGCAAATGTTGGGTGGTATTTGTGGTCAAGAATTGGCCCCCATAGGCTGAGGCATGTGCTTCCCTAATGAGTAAGAGGTGGTCTTCTAAGTGTGGAATGAATAGCAAATTCAACTTATATAGCCACCCATCCTGAATAATGTAGTCTAGGAAAGGGGTCTAATTGATCACTGTGGGGCTTTGAAAATCTTCCCAAATCTCTCGAAAGTCGCTGTTAGTAGCATATTGATCTTTCCATGTGTCATAAGTAGCAAATCGTACTTATAGAATGGAAAGAACTGGAGTGGGAGGTCGAATTAGAAAATAAACCATTTTATTAGAAGTGCCTTTCTTGTGTCTGATGATAAGTGAAGTTGTTGAATGTAGGAGGCCCATTTAAAGTGACTTTGTTCCTGAATCTTTGATTGAGATTTGATGAAAATCAAAGGGTGGTGGTCGGTATGCAGATTGGTTTCTTTACCCAACAAATAATGCCTCCATTGTTTGAGTTCTTGCACTAGACTATAAAATTCCTTGTCATAGGTAGTATAATTTTTCTTTGCCTTGGACAAGGTTTCAGAGTGGTAAGAAATGGGGTGTCCTCCCTGTTTAAGTACAACACCAATAGCATATTGTGAGGCATCAGACTCAATCTCAAAGGGTTGAGAGAGGTCTAGTAGATGTAAAACAAGGGATGAGAAGAGGGCGTCTTTGAGCTAAGCAAAGTGAGTAGTTTCTTCTTTGGTCCAGATGAATGTAGAAGATATATTTGAGAGCTGACGCAAAGGTCGAGAAAGATTTGAAAAAGAGGGAATGAACTTATGATATAAATTGATGCCACCCAAAAAGATTTTCAACTCCTTAGCTGAAGAAGGTAGAGGCCATTGTTTCAATGCTTGGATGCGAGCTTGATCTGGTTGAATACCCTTTGAGCAGACCTTAAATCCGAGATAGGGGACTAAAGTCTGACCAAAATATGATTTCTTCTCTTTGACTTGCAACTTGTGTTCTTGGAGAATTTGGAGAACTTGTCGGACATGTTGCATGTGAGTGTCCCATGTCCAACTGAAGATGAGAATGTCATATAAGTATATGACCACAAATAGACCCAAATGTGCTTTGAATATGTCATTGATGAGCCTCGTGAAAGTGGCTAGGGAGTTTGTGAGACCGAAAGGCATGAATTTCCACTCAAAAAAACCAAATTTGGTATTCAATGTTGTTTTCCAAACATCATCTGGGTTCATTCGAACTTGATGGTATCCGACTGTCAAATCCAATTTAGTAAACCACTTAGCTCCTTGGAGGGTGTCAAGTAGTTCCTCAATCCGGGGAAGGGGGTAACTGTTTTTTATTGTGTCTTTGTTGAAGGCTCAATAATCAGTGACAAGGTGCATTTCTGAGGTATCTCGTTTAGGGTTGACAAAGGTGACAAAAGGATAGGGGAAAGATGAAGGTTGGATGTGGCCGGAGTTGATGAGGTTGGTCAGTTGTCTTTCCATTTCCTTTGTTTTTGTTGGGGCCAACTGGTAGGTAGGGGTGTTAGGTAAGGCAGATCCGGGGATGAGATGAATGGAATGGTCAATGTGGCGGGAGGGGGGAAGTCTCTCCAGAGGTTGAAATACCTCTCCAAACTCATGGATAAGGGGAGTCATAGTTTTAGGAACAGGGTGTGTTGTATTGTTTGGTGTTATTGGGCGCACCAAATAGAGAGAGACACATTGGTTTTAGTGTACATGTGGTATTTTTTCTTTGCTAGAAGGGGGTTTGGGTTTTGTTGCAGTTAAGATAAAAGTGTGGCCTTATTTGGTAATTTTGTACTAGTGGGATTTGGATAGATAGATAGGATTTGTTTGTGTTTGGTATGTGATACCGAGCAACAAATCCACAAAATCCAAGGGGGGATACATTACAGAGGACAATATATTTGAATTGGCCTATGGAAAAAGTGACCAGACAACGCTTAGAAAATAGGAGGTGAGGGCCATCATTTTGGACCCATCCAAGTTGATAGGGTTGCAGATGTGGAGTGATGACAAGAGTAAGGAGGTTGAAAAGGGCTTGAGACACTGAATTTTTCTGGCTTCCATTGTCCATAATTAGTAAAGCCAAAGCATTTTTGATTTGGTAGTTATGGGTGAAGAGGGGTTGGGTGGATGCGTTCGAATCTTCCTGGTTCATTAGAATCAATGAGGGATCTACTTATGTGGGATTATCCAGAGGAACTTATTCGGTATCTTCTACTTGGGAAGGCAAAATGAGCTCAGTTAGTAGAGTTTTGATGGTTTTTAGATTTTGGAGAATTCGACAATCTGATGAATTATGTGGAGTAGTTTTGTGGAATTAGAACCAAGGTGTCCTTGTAGTTGTATTGGGTGTGGGGTTTTGAGTCTGAGGAGGTGGAAAGTGGACTGAGGGATGGGAGCTTGATGGTTGAGAGGAGGGGGGGTTGGTGTAAGGGAAAGACTAAGGAATACGACATATAGGAGTGACTTTCCTTTCTATAGCCAAAGATCGTTGAAATGTTTTATCTAAAGTCGGATTTTCAAACAACTCCACTTCTTGACAGAATTGAATTAATAAGCCAACCCCAAATTTTAATATGAGTACCTATTTTGGATATGGAACATGAAGTAAGAGGGTGCATCTTGCAGAAGAATTCTATGTATCCTTGCACTCCTTTTGAAGGGAGTTGTCAAAGTTGGTGCCATTTGATCCATAAGGATTGCACATACCCAAGTGGGTAGAAGTGATTTATCAAATCTTTGAAAAGTCAAGACAAGGATTTAATGGGTTGCAAATTAGAGGAATCTAGAGAATCCCCAATCTCTATCACAAATGTGGTCTTCTTTTTCTCTGTATCCCACCAATTTTGTGCCAGTCCTTCTAATTGCAATGAGGCAATATGGAGTTTTATTTCCTGGGTATGGCCTGGACATGTATTGAAATAGGTGGATAGGATACGGATCCAAGAATCCACCATTTCACCATTCGTTTTCCCAAAAAACTTGGGTAGTTGGATTCGAGTGTCTAACCAGAATGGATCTGGATTGTTTTCTTGTTGCATTCTGAGTAGCTCATTGAGCAATGAGGCAAGATATTGGATGGGATTTGATGTGTTGGAATCTGAGTCAAATGCCAAAGGATCTTTGCATGGAAGCATTGTGAGGCCGACTAAGGAGAAAAGGTTCCCCTTGGTTGCAATGTTGAATAGAGGACTTTGTTTTGAGAACAGAGGACTCATTACCCTGAGGCAACAGAGCTTGATCTAAAACAATACAAATATCTAGAGGGAGAGATCTATATTGTTTTAGATCTATGGAGATTCCCTCTGTGGCAATGAATATGTGGGTTCCCTTGGGGCTTATGAGATCTATGGATCTTCTTGCATAAAATGGAAACCATGGAAGGGGAAAACTATGGATTATTGATTGAAACCCTCCCAAAAAAATTGGCTCAATCTTCAAGATCAGAAGCTTCTCCATGGATCTTGAGGCTCTGATACCAATTGATATACCCAAGAAAGAAATCTATAGGAGAAGGTGACCACGCAAGCCATAGCTTGTTTTGTGACAAAAACTCTCCTCAGGGTCGCAAATCTGAATAGGGGCACACCATTAGTTTGGGTGACCAGGCAAATGGAGATCTAGACTGGGGTGATCTGAGAGTGGCCAAGAGGTTTTGGAAATCTCAGAGTGACCTCTGAGGATTCGTGGGAGAACCCCAATGCATCCATGCAAGAGGGTGCACTCACTTCATTCCCACAAGGGCGCAAACTCCAGTTGGTGCGCCCTCCTTTATGCCTTAGAAAAATCGAAGAAAATGATTTTCTCCCTAAGAGAGTGGCTAGATAATGAGATAATATTTCTCTCAGAAGTGGAAGCTGGAAAATAGAGTCACCAGGAGGCATCCATGAAGGAAGGCACACTGGTTATTCTTTAGAAAACCCTAAAAATGAAATTTTCATGAATGTAAAATGAAAACTCAGAAAAAAAAACAACCAAGACACATAGCTTCAAAAGAAAAGGTAAGAATGCTTTATTTTAGTCCTGTTTCACCATATATACCAAGGTAACCATTTATTTTACATATATGTTTATTCATCATCAAAAAGTGAAGAAGTGTTGCGCCTAGGTGATTGACTTGTGCACCCTACTTGGGCGCTCCCCTAGGTATGTCTTGATATATACATCCTAAAGTATTTTGTTAGTATAAGAGTTCCACAAGTTATGATGACTAAATTTCAAATCATTGATTTGGGTTAGATGCATTGTTTTTTTTAGCATAGAAGTAAGGTAAATTGATGATGATATTTTTATTTCACAAGAACAACATTTTACAATATTTTTCACAAATGGAAAATGGAAAATTGTAAACCCATGAGCACATACGTAAATATAACTGATTTTTTTTTTGTAGAATATGGAGTAGAAAAGGTAGATGTTAAATATTACAAGAGTTTAGTAGGAAGTCTCATGTATATTACTACAACATGGTCTCATATTATGCAAGTAGTAAGTTCAATTTCTATATTCATGAAATGTCCAAGTCATATACATGTTGGAGAATGAAAAATAACTTTTAGGTATCTTTATGGAACAAACAATTTTGGCATTTGGTATACTTTAACATATAATTTTGGGTTGGTTGGTTATACAAATAGTGATTGGGATGGATTTTTTGATGATAGAAAAAATAGTTCAATTTATTTTTTCAACCAAGGATCATGTGTAGTATCATGGTGTTCAAAGAAACAACTAGCAACACAGTAAATTGCAGCAGCATTAGCAACATGTGAAGCAATTTGGTTGAAGAGAATCTTGAAAGATCTAAAACAAGAACAACAATATGCCACAATTATTTATTGTGATAACATGTCTACAATTTCCATAAGTAAAAATCCAATGATTAATTTTTATTATTGTAATATCTAATTGCAAGAAAATTGTAACAATATTGTACACAAAGTTGATTAGAGTGTTTGGAGCATAATTGCAGCTAGTGAGTGTTCTAAGCATAAATTAACTTTAGTCAGAGATGATTTCTAGCAACTTCTAGATTGGTATAAATATAATATATATATATGAATGTATACAAAAGAATAAATCAACTTTAGTCACAAATTATTACTAGCAACTTCGAGATTGTTATAAATCTAAAAGCTATATATGAATGTACTAGTTGTTCAATGAGAATGAAGAATCTCAAGCATTGAGTTCTTTGATGTTTTTCTTCAATACTTGTATTATTTGTTATGTTTAATGAATTCAATTTTCTCCCCATAATTCTACAATGTTTACTTAGTATAATTATTTTAAATACAAACATTTATCTATCTTAATAGATAGAGGTTATAGTGACCCAAAGTGAGGTCCCATTTGGAACCAGAACATGCAATGAGGGGAAGGGGAACCATGGATGATTGTAGGGGCTGAATTTCTCTCATGGTATAATTTTCCATGGCTTTTCCAAAAACGAGATTTGCTATTTTAAAAATTATTCGCCCAAATCCTATAGGATAAAATTATATTACCTTAAAAATCGCCAAAATTTTATAAAAACTATATAAAATACTTAGAAATTATAATATTTTTACAAAAATATCTCCAAACATTTATAGCTGACATATCAAGGATTAGTAAGATTTGCCAAGGTTTCTACATTTTAAAATAATTTTTCATCCTTAAAATCATCCCTGAGGGGAAGGTGAACAAGGTTGGACCAAACTATGATCGTGGAAGTTTATTCATAGTCATCCCTTTAGTTTTAAAGCTGTTCTCAAAAAAGTGTTTATCTCAAAGTTTCTTTATAACAAAGAAACATGGCCAAAGGGTAGAGGTTTATAGTATGGATAGTTATCTATTAGTTTGATGGAAAAAAATATTTAGTTGACTCTTTCCGTATAGAAAATTAATATGGGAGAGGAGATAATTTGATATTTTCATCCTTATGAGAGGTTAGTATTACTTATGAATTTTAGAAATATGAATTTTGATTTACAATGAAATTTATTTCATCAAAAAGAATAAATAATTTTTTTTTATTAGTATATCGTACTTGTACTTCTCTAATATTACATAGAAAATTTCACACTTTCATTAGGTTGAGAAGTTGTCATTCCACACAATTTTTGGAAAATGGATTTTTTCTTTACAATGAAAACTCTTTGATGCACTAGAATCAAATCAAGGATTAATATCCTTATTAGTATTTGATACTCTTTATTCTCTATTATTTCCTTTTATCACAAGTGTGTTGTGAATATATATTTATCTAAGTTTATGAATTATATAGTAATATCAACACTATGCAATCAATTGTTTTTTTAATGATTAAGACTTTTCACTTTAAATATATAACCACTTTTTCATCAAATAAGGTGTTTTTTTCTTCATGAAAAAAACAATTAAAATTATGGATGAATTTTAAATTATGTTTATAATAGAATAAATGATGAAAAACATTTTCATTTGTATTTTACAATTTATAAAGATAATAAATCTAATTTTCAAAACATATTTTTAATAAAAGAGTTCTTCATAACTTTCTAAATTTAAAAAGTTTTCAATTTTTTTCCTAACTATTCAATCATCAAAATAATTTGAGCAATAAAATTGATGCATGAGCAATAGCTTTCATGATCAAGTGCTAAAAGTTTAAGCATACCTTTAGGTATAGACATCGGCCCAAGGAGGGGCCATTGTAAAAGTTCATGTAAAAATTGCTTATTTCTTAGTAACCATAGATAGTAATATGCTTAGTTGTTAGGTGTTAGTTTATGATCAAGTTATGTAACCGATCCCTAAAGAAATGGGATGAATCGAAAGAGTTTTCAGTTGAATTTGCAAGAAGATAGGGTTTGTTTAATGAGTCACAATTTATAAGTTAAGTAGTTTTCCAGGAATAGAAACAGTTTCAGGAATCAAGGGACAGATGGTCGACTTGTAGGAGGTTAGTTAAACGAGCAGAAGAGACTCGGTTTTGGGGGGAAAATAGATAGAAAAGTCTGGAGGAGGGAGAGTGTTACAGCTCTCGGGAGATGGATGTATAATCATATTTTTTTTAATGAAAAAAACAGATTCCTGATATGAGTGTTATGTTTTGTAATATGTGTGAAATTGAGTCTTGCAGAATCCTCGCTTCTATGTGAAGCTAAAGACTGTTGATGAATTATTTTACTAATCTGTCATTTGTATAGAGAACAATGAGGATGGGCATTTGACTATAAATGGACTTGGTAGAATTTCCTTTGAAAATTCCAGTTCATGAATAAAATGGGCTGAAAAGAACCATAAGGTATGATTTGAATTAATTATTGATTTGGTTCGAGCAGAGCCTATAGTAAGATGATATTGATACTGAACTTTGTGGCAATAAATCTTGAAATTAGTGGTCGAAGGAGAAAGAAAACCTAAGCAGGGTTTTGAGTTCGAGAAATGGCGAAACCGATTATTATTGCCATGTCTGTGGACGTTTATGTGAAGAGAATAGAGACCACTTGGTAGACGAGAAATAGGGTCAGAAGGCGACCAAGGGAACCCTTGTTGTTGCATTTGTTGAAATCGCAGTGGTATTTGGAGTTCATTTGCGCAGAGATCAAAGAGAGAGTCGACGGTCACTGACTGTTAAAGAAAGAGATCAACAATGTAGAAGGCTAGATAAAGAGTTTATAAGTTTGATGGTGAAGGATCTATCGAAATCCTATCGTGAATTGCATGCAGACACTTGTTTGAATGCGTGGAGAGTATGAATGGGTTTTCCTACAGCCAATCGATGGTTCCTGAAGCAGATCAACAATTACTGTGTATTGCAATAGTAAATCGACAATCCTGGAGGCAAAGAGCTAGCATCAAATCGATCAACGATCATTGTGCGTCGGTAGGTTTGATCGACGGTGAAGAATTTGACATCGCAGTCATAGGGTTTGTAAATTTTAACTCTATTGCCATTATGATAGATCCCATGTTGTAGAGTGGTCATATGGTATCGAATGCTATGGTATAGAGCCTTATGTTACTTGCGATAGGAGTATGGTTATGAGATATTGTCCTATGCCATGTGTAACAGAACTATGGTAAAATGTTTTGATGGCTGCGATAGGGCCTAAGGAAGAGAGAAAAGACTAGCTTCTATACAAGAAGCGAAGAGATGGTAGTACCTTTCATTGATTGCGATAAGTTCATATGAAAGAATACACAAGAAACGATCCTCGTGTGTTGGCCTTGGGAGGATGAAGGCTATCAATTGGTATCAGGAGCAAGAAAAATGCTCTTGTGAAGAAGAAAGGGATAGATAAGAAATATGTAAAAGGGGTTTATGAGTAGAGAAGCTTTGCAGAGAAAAGGTTAATAGTAGTAAAAGGAAATATCCGTAAGAAGATCACAACCTTAGGGGTAGTAATGAAGGAAGCGAGTGAGGGTTTATGAGAGAAAGAAGAGTTGTGGCCAGAACCTATTACTTCAACTCAGGTTGAAATACAAGAGGACAATTGTGTTCTCAAGAGTAGATGAATTGTGAGTGAAGCTCATAGTGAGTGAAAACAAATCAAGAAGAGTCATAGCATAGGTTCAAGAGGCAACCACAAAGTGAAGGAAGAAGATGCCATAGTCAATGGAATGTGGAGGCAAATGACTGATGAAGAATATGAGAGGAAGAAGGCCCAGAAAGAAGTCCATCTAGGAGTAGTGATGGATATGTTACAAAAAGAGAAAGAAGACCAAAGATAAGGTTTCCTTATGAGGAGATAGTTGAGATGGCATATGTTACAAAAGAAGATGAAGGATCAAGTCATGGATGTTTAGTGGGAGGATGAGGTACTCAAGGAAATGGAGTATCTGGGAGAAGAATTGAAGGCTGAAAGACCAAGAGGCCTCAATGTTTTAAAGTTGATTCTTTGTGTATGTTTGCAGGGAAAATAGGTGAAGAAATACAATTTGCTGATATTTTCATGAAGGAGGAAGAAGATGGACAAAAACTTAAATTTGTAGAAAAATGGGACACTTGAGTCTCATGTAGGTTGTCATACACACTTAAGATAAAGTGGTTCATTTTAGCATACAACAAGAGCTGAAAGAAGAGAGAGCATGGTTTATGATGATGGCCAAGAATAGAAAGAGGTAGAGGAAGACAGTAAGAATTCAAATTCCATACTTGAGGAGGCTGCGAAGAAGAGCATCGAAGGCTTTCTGAGCCTTGTAAACAACTTGGAACAACATGAAGATTTGATGATCGAATCATCAAATGAGAGCATCAGGTCTTGTGGTTTTGAAGACATGTTGTGTGTGAGTGCATGTATTGCAGGATACAGACCATCTTTTGGAATTGTCTTGTATGAGACTAAAAGTTGTCTGGAAAAATATCATGAAGAATGTCTTTCTGAAGAAGAAAAGATTGAATTATTGTAGCCAAAGAAATTCATAAATTCCCTACTTAATGAAGGAAACATCTCTACTGGAGGTGAGAAAATTATGTCTCATTTGCAAGAACTTGTTCTTGATGAGGACAAAGAGAATTTCACATGCTTAAATGGCCAAAGGAAGACCGGTGAAATAGAGAATCATAAATTTATTCTAGTGAAGAGTCAAGAAGC
>ML805786.1:60851-131705 GCA_009831015.1 Picea engelmannii | reverse complement strand
ATTAAATGAGTTAATTAATTAGTCAACATATATTAAACAATAAATAACTAATTAATTAATTAATTAATATTATTCATAAATAATCATTATTTAACTAATATACATTAGGACGGTTAATTATTTAATTAATTATACTTGATAAACCTTAAGAAATTATTTAACTAGGGTTCTTACATACACCCAACCTTCGGGAAACTTTGTCCCGAAGTTAAAGTATTTTATGATACAAGGGAAAAGAAACATGGTTCACACATTCATAACAAATAACCGACATTATTAGTAAGTAAGCCAAGAAAACTCATACATACTAGTGTACATGTGCAAGAAATGCATGTGTAGCTAGTACATACAAGTCCCGTGCATGTACTACTAATCAATAACTATCACCCTTATATAAATTTATGTATGCATCCAATCCAATCAACACGACTATTCATTTTATAAAAGACATTAAATCAATCAAATGTTTGTGAAATCCTTTAATTACAATTATCTAGCTCAACAATGTTATTTAGACAATTGTAGTTTAGTTATGTAATTATGAATATTCATATATACCCATTTTCCTTTCAGAAGGAAAAACAATAAAATCCACCATAAGACAAATCTCCATACACTCTCAACTATTTCTACTCATGGTTCCTCCCTAACTTACTTCCATCTTCCATTCCTATCCTTCCTCTGTTGGACTATCTTGGAGCGTCAACTATATTGACCTAACCCCAAATAGAACCCGTAAGTGGAAGCGTCACTATCTTGACCAAGCTTCCCGAGCAGACAACTCACAGTCATCATCACACGTTTAGGGCAGCGTGAGCTAACATCTTCCTCCCATGACTCCAGGTTTCGAAGGATACACTATGGAAAATGCCTCCACCCCTCCTAATAGGACTAGGGTCCACACCCTACAATGGAATATATAGTGGCACTGTGTTGCTAGGATTTTTAGGCTCAGGGGCTAGGAATCCTCACGAAATCCTAGAGCTAGGGAGCCAGATAGGCTCTGTTCCTAGTTGGCAGGGAGGAAAGATTTGGTTTTAGGCAGAGTTTGGGTAGAGAAGCAATGAGGAAATACAAATATTGGAGAAATAGCATGAGTCAGAGGTATGCATTTTCATGATTACGCTATGTTAGGTAGCTATCATCATGCTGTTGAATATGCTTATATGCTAAATAATGAAATTGCTTATACGTTGAAAGAAATTTTATGTTTAAATTTATTAAATTTTAGGTTCTCTTAGTTAGGACCCTACAATGTCGCCCTCTCACCATATTACCAACCTAGGTGGGATTCTATTATTTCTTATGGGAGGGGCTTCAAAGGCCCTAGTATGAATGATTTGAGGGGATCTCTTTTGCAAAAAGAGGTTGAATGCATTGAAGAATACTTAAGAGATTTCAATGTATCACGGGCCAAAACAGGATGTATCATCATGTCAAATGGATGGAGTGATGGAAAGAACCGTACTATCATAAATTTCCTTGTCTCTTGCCCACAAGGAACCATGTTTTTGAGATCAATTGATGCATCTGATAGGGTCAAAGATGTAAACTTGTTGTTTTTTAGCTATTAGATGAGATTGTTATGGAGGTGGGGGTGGAGAACATTGTTTAGGTCATCACATATAATGCCTCTAATTATGTTCTTTCAAGGAAGATGTTAGAGGAGAAAAACAAAACCATATTTTGGACCCCATGTGCTGCACATTGCATAGAACTCATTCTTGAGGACATTGAAAACAAGAATGGATCAAAAACACTGTAGAGCATGCCAAAAGCATCACAAAGTACATCTACAACCACTCATGGGTTTTGAGCCTGATGAGGAAAAACACAAAGAAAAGAGAACTTCTTAGGCCTACCATCACTAGATTTGCAACTCACTTCTTGACATTGCAATCTATGGTTCCCAATCAAGTAAATTGCAAAAGTTGTTTGCATATGATGAATGGAATGAATCTTAGTAGGCCCACAGACCAGATGGAAAAGACACCAAAAATAAAGTTAATGATCCCATATTTTGGAAATTGTCGAGCCACTTGTTAAGGTGTTGCGGCTAGTGGATGGGCAAAAATTGCCCATGGGTTACATTTATGAGGCTATGGATCAGGGAAAGGAGTAAATAAGAGAAGCATACAAGGATATATTGTCCAAGTATGGGCCTATTTGGGACATCATTGATCGTAGATGGAACAATCAACTCCATCACCCTATACATGCAGCTGGGTTTTTCCTTAACCCACGGTATCGTTACAGAGCGCAGCTTGGAGAAGATGTGACTTGCAAGGTTAGAGATGGCTTGATTGATTTCCTTGAGTGCATGGTCCCTTGTGAGAGTGAATAGTTGGAGATACACTGACACATCACTTGTTTCAATAGAGCCACAGGTACCTTTGGTAAGAACCTAGCAAAGATTGCAAGGGATGTGGATGAGCCTCGTAACAATTCTAAAGTTTAAACTTTAAAGTTCACGTGTTTAAATTTTATATAATTTATATTTTATTACTTCAAGGAACTAACTCGACTAACTATGTTTTTTGTAGCAAACTGGTCAGATTCATTTGGAAGCCATTTTCCTGAGTTGCAAAAGTTTGCAATTAGAGTGTTGAGTCAAATTTGCAGTGTTATTGGGCGTGAGCGCAATTGGTATGTCTTTGAGAGGATTCACATGAATAAGAGAAACCACTTAGAACATAAATGGTTAAATGATCTAGTCTTCATGTAGTACAAACTCCGACTTAGGCGCAACCAATTGTTGAACAAAAGACCCGATACAGATCCTATTGTGTTGGATGATGTTGATCCAACTTCAGATTGGGTAGTGGAGACTCACCCACCAGAGTTTGATGGTGAACATGCTTTGGACATGGAGTTAGCAGGGAAGACTCACATGGATGTTGATCCACTATTAGGGCCTCACCGTCTGATTCCAGTGTCACACATGGTAGGCCCTAGTGGAACTGCAGGCAGACGTAGTCATTGTCATATACCTCGTGTGCCTTGTTGCGGTCGTACTCGTACTACTACATGCTCTAGTGCAGCTTCAGAGTGTGTAGTCACAAATGTCCCTGATGATGATGATGATGATGATGAGTCTGAGGCTGAGTCCGATTCTGAGTCAGCTAATGATGTCGAGGACGAGGATTCCCATGCCATTTTTACTTCTAGCAGTAGTGATGATTGATCGTTGATCATGTTGATCATTGAGATAGTGACTTGTAGTTTTGACTCTTGCTAGTATGTGTTTTTGTTGTTGTGGTCTATAGAGGACCCAGGCCATTTTGACTCTAGAGCCTCCTTGATTATGTATTTATGTTCCGATCTCTAGATATGTATTGCACTTGGTGCCATTTTCATATATTCATGAACATACTTTGGATATTTTGTCTCTAATTGTTTCTAATTCTTTGGAAACATGATTTAAAATCTTAAAAATATATTTTTTCGTTAAAATTTAAATATTTTATGTTTTTTTTTTAAAAACCGGTTCAGGTTGGATCCTCCACTGGTTCCGGTACCGATTTCGGTTTTTAAAACATTGTCATTTTATGATCAAGTTATGTAACCGATCCCTAAAGAAATGAGATGACTTGAAAGAGGTTTCAGTTGAATTTGCAAGAAGATAGGGTTTGTTTAATGAGCCACGAGTTAGAAGTTAAGTAATTTTCCAGGAATAGAAACAGTTCGAGGAATCAAGGGACACATGGTCGACTTGTAGGAGGTTAGTTAAACGAGTAGAAGAGACTCGGTTTTGGGGGAAAAATAGATAGAAAATTCTGCAGGAGGGAGAGTGTTATAGCTCTCGAGAGATGGATGTATAATCAACTTTTTTTTAATGAAAAAAATAGATTCCTGATACTCAAGTGTTAATGTTTTTGTAATCTTTGTGAAATTGAGTCTTGCAGAATCCTGGCTTCTATGTGAAGCTAAATATTGTTGATGGATCATTTTACTAATCTGTCATTTGTATAGAGAACAGTTAGGATGGGCATTTGACTGTAAATCGACTCGGTGCAATTTCCTATGGAAATTCCAGTTCATGAATGAAATGGGATGAGAAGAACCATAAGGTATAATTTCAATTAATGATTGATTTGGTTCCGGCAGAGCCTATAGTAAGATGATATTGATACTGAACTGTCTGAAAATAAGTGTTGAAATTAGTGGTCGAAGAAGAAAGAAAACCTAAGCGAGGTTTTGAGTTAAAGAAATGGAAAAACCAAGTATTATTGCCATGTCTGTGGACGTTTATGTCCATTTATTGATAGAAATCGGTGTGCAGAGAATATACACCACTTGGTAGACGCGAAATAGGTTGGAAACGGTAAGAAGGCGACCAAGGGAACACTTGTTGTTGCATTTACTAAAATCGCAGTGGTATTTGGAGTTCATTTGTGCAGAGATCAAAGAGAGAGTCGACGGTCACTGACTGTTAATGAAAGAGATCAATCGCGTAGAAGGATGGATAAAGAGTTTATAAGTTCAATGGTGAAGGATCTGTCAAAATCCCCTTGTTTGAATGCATAGAGAGTATGAATGGGTTTTCCTACAGCCAATCAACGGTTCCTGAGTATCATAGAGGCATATCGATGATTACTGTGTATTGCAATAGGAAATCAACAATCCTGGAGGCAGAGAGATAGTATCAAATCGATCAACGATCACTATGCATCGGTAGGTTTGATCGAGGATGGAGAAATTGACATTGCAGTCATAGGGTTTGTAAATTTTAACTCTATTGCCATTATGATAGATCCAAGGTTGTAGAGTGGTCATATAGTATCGAATGCTATGGTATAGAGCCTTATGTTACTTGAGATAGGAGTATGGTTATGAGATATGGTCCTATGCCATGTATAACAGAACTATGGTAAAACGCTTTGTTGGCTGCAATAGGGCCTAAGGAAGAGAGAAAAGAATAGGTTCAATACAAGAAGCGAAGAGATGGTACTACCTTTCATTGATTGCGATAAGTTCATATGAAAGACTAGAAAACCTAGAAAACCCAGAGATAAGAGCATATTGGCATTGAGTGCACAAACGATTGGGGCTAGTGTTTAGCACTAAGATATTAAAATGAGAAATTGTGATAGCACTAAGGAGTTGGTGGCATTGGCGGAGGTAGGCAAATTTGGAGAAAGAAGTAAAATAGTTAAGGTTAACTAGTTTTAACTCTCTCTAATTTTATAAATTTATCTTGTGCATAGAATAGCATCTCCAAGACGCAAAATTTGGTGAGGATTTGCCTTAAATAGGAAAGTTGTTAAATTTAAAAGTTGCATATTGTGTTTATACACAAGAAAAGATCCTCGTGTCTTGGCCTTAGGAGGATGAAGGCTATCAAAAACTAACTAATTTAAAGTTGATTAATACTATAAACCAAAAAATCATATTATTGTGGTTATTAACATTATTATATATATAATAATAATATTAATTGAAAAAAACATATGTTTAAATATTTAAATCAATTTTTTAATTATATTATGTTTTATTTTATTGTAAATTTAAAATTATATATATATATATATATATATATATATATATATATATATAAAAAGGGTGGCTTATCACATCGATAAGTACTTCACGTGTGAGGGATGGCATGTGACATTATATTCAGGTATCACCTGAATATAATACATCACCAAGTTGATAAGTATTCTTTGTCCAAAAATCCCAACGGAAATGAGCGGGCCTCACCCACCATGCGATTATCAAGCTTGTGGTGATTCATGCATTCCATCACATTGGTCGTGTATGGGAAATCTTGACAAACTACCCTCCACAATTTGCGAGAAGGAAACTAAGCCACCTCGAAAAGTAAAGTATCCACCCTTAAATACGAGGAAGAAAATAATAAAAGAAATTATTCCTCGGAAAATATGGTATTGTTCTCATCCATATTTTCCATTCGTGCTGAAACAAAAGAACCAGTCGAAAGGGTTGAGTCAAGAGCACAACAAGAAGAGACACTTTCTTAAACAAGAGAGGAACTTGGAATAACAAAGAACCAATAGGGGAGGAAGATTCGATTGAGAGAAGAGATTTCATTGAAGAACTAGTGGGGAGGTTGCATTCCGTAAATCAAGAAAGAAGGAATGAGATTATACTACAATTCAGGGATGAGAAATGGACATCGTTGCAACATAAAATAAAGGATAAAATCATGTGGCGTCATCGAGAATCAAGGATCTCAAGCATAAGAAACCACAGAATATTCTAGGTATTTCAAATTAAGATATATTAATTAGAGGATGAAAAACAAAATAAAAAAGATGAGGGAAAGAATACAAGAGGCACAAACAAGTCTAGATTGCTTATCTCAAGTGGCTAGGATTTGCCAATGATAAATTACAAGAAGAATATGTCATCTAAACATGAAGAATTAGTTGAGAAACTAGTGAAATTCATGGACAATGAAACCCAAATTAAGGAGGCCATGACTAAGGAATAAGAAACAAAAATAGAGTAAGTTGTACCCCCTCAACAACTAGATGTTGGGACTCAAATAGAGGAGGAAATACCTCCTAAAAATATTAATATTTCTAGTTGAGAGCTTGTAACATCCCTCCAATCAAATATTCGAGTAATTTTAAGTTTTCATGACTATTGAGTTATGACATTGAGAAAAAAATTGATTAACATTTTGATCATCATAGATAATTGATGGTGAAAATTATTTATGTAAATAATATTTTAATTTTATTTTATTTAAAAATTACAGATATAAATTAATGAGAGAACCCAACTATGATAAGAGAAATTCTTTATTCCATGGGAAAAGTGAAAAAGAGATAGAAATCACTATGGTGAAAGTAAATTTTGTCCATGAGGAAAATTGTAAACCTACCCCCTAAGAGTGTGGAAGGTTAAGAAACAAGATAGCAAGAAGTTAGGAGAAGACTCCCAAGTGTTAGGGAGAAGGATAACTGGAAAAAGAAAGAAAAGACCTAGGTAGTCTATTATTATTCTCTTCTTGGTAAAACAAGAGAGAAGAAACAAGTATGGTGTAAACAAGACATTTTTGAGTACTTGTGCAGAGTTAGAGCTTGGTGGCTCTCAGAAAGAACCATGTTATGGAAATTACCTTGAGAAGGTTCTTGACATTTTCACAAAGATTACCTAAAATAAAGGTGAAATAAAGGAATATTCTAGCGATTAGTTCTACAGAATAGCATTAAACAGATTAAATTTTCTTGAATAAAATTAATATGCATGTTATTTGTGGCTATAATCTATATTCTTTTTATTATTTTCAATTACTAGAAATAAATTTATGAAACTTATGTGTATGTAACCAAATGAAAGATAACTTATGTATTAGAAACATTTTATAGCTACAAAACTTAGCTATTACAACAAATAATCCACAGAGAAAATAAAAGAAGCTATATAGATTTATTTAAATAGAGGTAGAGAGTTAAAAGGACAAAGTTATAAACTAAATAAAAAAAAGAGGTCATAATTTAATAATTCAAATTAAAGCATACTTAGGGTTTAAATGGGTTGAAACCATCAAACCCTTGAAAAATCATACCATACCTCCTCCTACCTCCCCTCTTAACCACCCCTATGTGCCTCCTCTCCTTCCCTAAGCACCACCTTCTCCCCTTCACCCATATTCTCCTCCTCAGGACGGAGAAGTAGAACAAATATCCAAAGACTGCTCAGACTTAGATACCCATGAATCCCCCATCAGAAAAGTGGGTAGAAAATCAAATCTACACTAGAGGGGAGCCTCAGCCAGGAAGGAAATAGAACTCAAGAAGAAAACAACTCTACATCAGCATGCTAGGAAAGAAACAAAACATACCAGGAATCAGAATGGACCCAACCCTTATAAAGGGGGAAACTCCAAGCCTTCTAAATGACAAAAGCAATCTCTTGGAACTAGATAGGACTAGGGAGCCGACACAATCTCTCATTGATACATGACCTAAATAAAGAAGAAAACCTTGATGTACTTCTTCTCAAGGAGACTAAAAGGAAGGATACTAAAATCCAAAAAGCATCTACAACTGGTGATCATGAAAAGGCATGGAATTTAGCGCAAGGGGAGCCTCAAGGGGAATCTTCTCCCTGTGGAATCCAAATATTTTCTCTCTTCAAAAATGGCACTCCAAAAAGCACTAGATTAGAAATTCCTTTCTTGATATTCCTACAAGTAAGACTTTGAATTTCATTAATGTGTATATGCCCGTTATAAATGAAGAAAAAATTGATTGGTTGTCCTCCCATCAAATCTTCACTGGAGTCTAGATTCTAAGGACCTCATTATAGCTCAACACCTCAACACAACCTTCCATCCTAAAGAAAAAAAAGGTGGAACCCGAGTACAAGACCCCACTCCTAAGCATCTCGAGGATCGCATATCCTCTTTTCAATTAATTGTCATAAAACCTTCTAACGAACGTTTCACTTGGTCAAATAGAAGGTTAGGACCTGGTCACATCACTGCTTGCCTGGATAATTTTATCTTAATAAGTTCCTTCCTAGACAATTATTTTTCCCCTTCCTCTCTCATTCTCCCCTGGAGTGGCTCTGATCACTGACCTGTCACCCTAACTCTATCCCCTCTAGAAAATTTTAGCCCCATCCCCTTCAGATTCAACCCCCTTTGGATCTCGGATCTAAACGTTTTTGATATTGACAGATATGCCTGGCTTTCTTGGATACAAGGATCTCCAAACTACATCTGGGAGCAAAAGCTAAAAAGAGTCAAATCCACCCTCAAACACTGGGTGAAAAACACCAAAGAAAAAGACCAAGAAAAAAAAAACAAGAAAATCATGGAAATAGAAGAAAACATATTGGAAATGGAAGAGGGACTTCCCACCCGATCTCTTCTTCTCAAAGAACAACAAGACTTCATAGATTATCAAAAAATCCTGCACTCAGAGGAGGAAACTTGGAGGCTCAAATCTCAGAGTCTTTGGCTCAAATCAGGAGACAAAAACACGAGATTCTTCAAGAGACAAACTAAATTCAGAATCCGGAGGAAAAATCTGAAGGAGATCACAAAATAAGATGGAACCAAAACAAGCGGCTTCCAGCAAATCAAATAAGAAGACAAAAATCATTTTGAACAACTTCTAACTAAGGAAGGAATTGTAAATCTCAACATACAAAAAGATATGTTGCTAAACATATTGACTGTTGTCAACCAAGAGGATAATGTAAAGATAAATCAAGAAGTTACAGAAAAAGAACTATATGAGCCCTTATTCCAACTTCATATAGACAAATCTCAGGGGCCAGATGGCTTCAACACACACATTTATAAAAAGTGTTGTCACATAATTAAAAAAGATCTCTTGAGAATGATCCAATATGTCCAAAAATCTACAAAGTTGGGGGGCAACACAAGTTCCACTTTTCTAGCAATCATACCAAAGGACTCCAACCCTTTCTGCTTCTCTAGATTTAGGCCCATATCTTTATGCAATGTCTCCTACAAAATCATCACTAATATCATAGCCAACTGAATTAAGCCTCTCCTTCATAAGCTCATCTCCCCAAACCAAAGCGATTTTGTTGAAAAAAGGAAAATGATTGACAACATCATTTTGGTCCAAGAAGCCATACACTCTAGCAGGAAATGAGGAGACCAAGGAATGATTATCAAAATCAACATGGTCAATGCATTTGACAGGGTGAAACATAATTTTATGTTTGCAATTTTGAGGAAATTTGTCTTTAGTCTAGAATTCATAGCTTGGGTCTCAACCTGAATTTCCAAGTCTTGGATAGCCTCTCTGATCAACGAGCATCCAAAAAACTTCTTCAAAAGTTCTAGAGGGTTGAGGCAAGGCTGTGCTCTTTCCCCCCTCCTCTACAGAGTTATGGCAGAAACTCTTGGTAGGCAACTGGAAAAGGATCAAGCCTCCAAGGCCATTCTAGGTATCAACATAGCTCGGGGGACAAAGAGAATAAACCACTCCCAATTCCCTGATGACACTCTCCTCTTTGGAGGCACCTCCATTGTCATATCTAAGAGATTAAAAAATGATCTCGACAATTTTACCCAAGCCTTGGGAGCCCTCACAAATAGTACCAAATCCAATGTCTACGCCTGGAACACTCCCACAAGAACAACTCACCTAATAGAAAACATCTTCTGCTTTCCTCTCATTGAAAAATGGAAAACATTCAGATACCTTGGTATCCCAATTTGTCTTAAATATTTTCCTAATTCACCTTGGAACCAAATCCTAGACAAAATAAAAAATAAGTTCAACCATTGGGGCGCTTTCTAGCTCAATCTAGCGGGTCGAACTCTGCTAATAAAATCAGTCCTCTCCGCTCTCCCTAGTTTTCAATTCTCCTATCTTCTTGCACCAAAAATCATTAAAACCTCAATCTCCCATATCCTATGACACTTTCTCTCGGAAGGAGGAAAAACTGACACAAAAAAATTCCACCTTCTAAATTGGGATATTGTAAAACATACTCAGAAAAATGGAGGCCTGGGAATAAAATATGCTACCCTCTCTAACTTGGAAATAGGAGGAAAAATCTTGTGGAATCTTATTTCAGGAAGAAAAGAATGGTGGAAAACAAATCTATTGAAAAAATACCTAGCAGGGGACAAACTAAGGTGTTTAGATCAACAAGACTCTCTAAGAAATGGCTCTCCAATAGGAAATCTTATTTCTACCTCCATTCCTCTCATTAAAAGTCATCTCACCTGGATTCCTGGAAATGGCCGAAAGATCCTTATTGGCAGGCAACATCATGGGAAAGAAACCACTCTAGAAGCACATACATATTCGACCTCTGATTAGTTGGCTAGACTCACAAGGCAAAAATACATCTCAGACATCTCTTCCTGGAGCACTATTCGGGCGAATCGATAGGATGGAACCTGCAAATTCTCCCACGCAATCCTCAGGATGTAGCCCACTAGCTGCAAAATCTTTTAATAGGTTTCTCCCCCATTTGTAATATGCTAAAATACAAGAGAGAATGGGGCAATGGCATTTACTCTGTTAAGCAACGATATTCACAAATTCTCTCCCAAATGGATCTCCCCACCAAAGATAAGATCTAGAATTCCATATGGAACAATGATAGTCCTCCCAAGGTAAACTCTTTTTGTTGGTTAGTAGCACATGGAAAATTACTATCATGGGAAAATCTTCTCAAAAGGAACATGCATGGGACCTTCATATGTGAGCTATGTCGAAATGCGTTGGAAACCTCTCAACATATCTTCATACTCTGCACTTTTGCAATCTTTGTGTGGAAAACATCTCTTCAAAGCCTCCACAACAAAATCAGATGGTCGTCTCAACCAAGAGAGTTTCTCTCAAATTGGCTTTCCATGTATCAAGGCTCCTCCAAGAACAAACTTGTGTTCAAAGTCTTATTCACTACCTTACCCAAGTACATTTGCTGAAAAATTTGGCTCTCCCCCCTTACCATAACCTTATTTCACTATAAGGAAATTCAGACCTTAGGCTTCACCTTGCCAAACTTATTCACAGCCTTACCATTTCACTATAAGGAAATTCACACCTTAGGCTTCACCTTGCCAATGTAACAAGGTGTGTACCTAGCTATTACATGCATTTATATGTAACTAAGTGTAGTGTTTGTTGAAGATGATGATTAATTTCTATTATTGTAATATGTAATTGCTGGCAAAGTGTTACACTAATGTCAAATTTTCATTAGAGTGTTTGTAGCTTAATGGTGTCAAAATTTAATTAGAGTGTTTACAAGCATAAATTATGGTTAATAAGTGTTCCATTGTTCTGTGCATAAATTAAGGTTAGTTAGAAAGGTTGGTGAAAATCACAGTGTAAATTAAGCTTAGTTATAAATTTTATTGATAATCCTAGTATAAATCAAGGTTAGTTAGAAAGGTTAGTCACAATCCAACAATAAATTAAGGTTAGTTAGAAAGGTTTGTGGAAGTATGTAATTATTATTTTTATTAGTTTTGGAGAAAAAATTGACTTTCCAACTATCATATTTTCATGGACATATATTTTAATAAATTAAATACTAGAAAACAGATGTAACAACGAGGTTAAAAGTAGCTGACTATGAATCTATGAGTGGGGAACTATTTGAGTTAACTCATAAAAGGGAGGAATTAAATAGTCATATATATATATATATATTAACGAGAATGATTATTTGAAGCAATGGGTCTTAGAGATCAATATTGAAAAGTATATTTATGGAGTTAGATAGGCCACTAATGTATGAGAATGGGGCCTTGAATTTTTTCTTTTCAATAAAAAATATTCAGACAGATGGAGTTATACATGCCCAAATAACTTCTATTAACATTTTTGAAAATAAAGAATCAACCGAATATAGTGTCTATAGCATATCTCGTGAAGAAATAAAAGTCAGTGCAAATCTTTCATTTGATCTGTGAAAGAGACCAGTTAATGGAACATGAGTACCTTTTAAATATATGAATGTATCCCTTCTTGAAATGGAAACCATTCTACTTTAACCTGCAAATGGAAACAAAAAGTATTACTATCTCCTCAAATTATCTCGAAGGAAAAATAAAAAGAAAAGAGAAAGAGCACAAAATTATCTCAGTCCTCGATCTAGTTTCGGTCATTTTTTCCCTTGCGAGGTAAGTTTGGTCTGTGGCCTAAGAGGAGAAGGGGCCTCACAAAAATATGATGGGTTCCCTCAAAATAAAAAAAGGGACCCATCATTAAACTTGAATACATGTAAAATAATTTGAAAACCGTGATGTAAAACTAGATACAAATAGAAGAGGTCCTTTCCTTTCATTTCACTTATTAATTAATCTGATGCGGGTGACCACCTATAGGGATCTTAGACTCCCCTTCACATGCATCACGATGACAGGTCATGTACTATCTCACCCCTCCTTCATGCATATTAATTGTCTCGTCCTCCCAAAATGTCGCCCCTATTTGATGTCTTGTCCTCACATTTTAAATATCATCTCTTGTCCTCCCATGGCTCTGTGCCCCTCCTACATGGATTTTGTACCCTCCAACAGTCCACATGCCTCAGAAGACTAAAAATATTAATGGATCCTGATTTGACACCTACCCCTCATGACTCCTATCTCTCGGCCTCCCATGACCTCTCCAGTCATTCTTTCGTTCCTGCATTCTCGAGTTGGTTCTCTTCTCTCCACATGAGGTATATCTTTGTTTACTGCTTCAAATGATGTCTCTCCTCCCTCGAAGCGCTCGACAAGAATCACTCATATCCCATCCCACCCTGTAGGCAAACCACCCGCAACCTGGGGAGAAGTGGTCGTGGAGGGATATCCTCCACAACTCCTCCCCTGCCTCTCCTAGCCAGCCATGATGGATATGATCATTCAATTATAAACTTGTTGTGGCAAATTCTAAATGACTGGGAAGATGTTGTCAACCAATTCACCTTTTTCTACGATCCTATAAGCTACCTACACCTATGTCTTGCAAACATCAAGTTTTTCATCACATTTTTCAAATAGACGACACTTTCATTTTTTGCGACATTTGCACATTTGTCTTCGTTAAGTTTTCACGACTGTAAGCGTGAAAACTTCTCCTTTCGAGGTCACATTTTGATCATTATCTAAAATGTCATGATTTTTTTATCGATATCCCTACTGCACTTACCTTTTGTTTATCGTTATGTGGCTGAAAGGACTTTCAAACTACTCTCATTGGACATTTTTATATTGATTTCATAACTTGGTTTTATCGAAGACATTTAGCCTTTGGATTTGCATTTTATGACTTGCCTAATCATTGATTCTATGAAATGGATAGAGGTTATGATTTATTTTTTATATATATGATATGATCCTTATGATAATATTTTCATGACTTATTGGTTTGTCAACTATATAAATACCTTTTGTCTCCTTGATTGAACTTTTGATTATATGAATTAATACATTAGCGCATAATGATTTTGGTGTTGATTTATACGTCGAATGTTTTGGACACTATGGCATAGTGTTGGCGCGTATTGGTATGCACATTGCATTTGATTGGTTGTACACATAAGTTGATGGTTGAACTATTATTATGTAGTAAACATCTATGAAATGTGGCGGTTGTACTTGGATAATGACTATTATGCATGGCAGACTCTACCACCTTCACATGCGCGCATTTATGCTTACCCCTTTTGGCTCAATTCATTGTTGTTGGTTTGGGTAGCTCTGTTACTGTGTGTTGATGAATTCGAACTCTTCCCTTACCATGTATTCAGCTCCATGGCACCAATCGTGCGAGTTGAACCCAATGGAAGGCAAGCCCTGTTGATGTTTGACAATGCCCGCCAAGACTTGGCAGACAGTGGATGTCTTACCTTCGTGGAACGTTTAGAGGGTTTTAACGTTTGCATAGCTCGACAGTTTTCCATGACCTTTGATGGATGTCGAGCCAAGGTAGGCGATGTACAGTTAGAGATTGATGAACATTTCATCAGCTTAGCCACGGGGTTATCTACCTCTGGACAACGTTGGTTTAAGAATTGCAAGGTCAAGGAAGTTTCGTGGACACTGTTGTTTCAATCGCGCAAAATCACCTCCTGTGATAGAGGTATGCCCGTAACTATTCTCAAACAACGTTGGCATGATTTATTGATGATAATCAAGCAGTTTGTGACCTGCGAAGGTCGATACGAACTAGTGTTCCTCCACCATCTGCGTTTGCTTATGGTTTTTATGGGATACTCTCTCAGCATGCCCTATTATTTGCATCGTAGCCTGTTTAAAATGTCGAAGAAGTACAAAAGACACCAGGATGATAGTAGCCTTTTTCATTATGGGCTTGTTAAGCTTATCGTTGTCTGTCATTTGAGTCTGCAAGGGGATAGTTGGAGCAATTTCGTTGCTCGGAATGGTTTCGAGGATCTGAACCCTATACATGTTGACAAACCTGTGGTGGGTGAGGTCAAGGTTAAAACCCCAGTGCCCTATCATGTCCTACTGCCTAAACCCTCAGCCTACCCTCCTATCAACTTACCCCACACTGTGACTAAGAGTGTTGAGACTGTTAATCCTATGAGAAAAAATCCCAAGGCAAACCTCACTGCAAATGTTAAAGGGAAAAAGAATGCACATTTGATTTCACGGATGGAAAGAAACAAGCCAAAACCCCCTGTCGAGCCAAACCCTATCGTGTTGAGTGAGGACTCTGATTCGGAAGTGGAGCGTTTCTTGGCTAGCGAATACCCCTATTTGCAAGGTTTGTGTGCTGAACCCTCGTATGATTTTGTATCAAACCTACCCCTCTGCCTTAAGGATGATCCTAACTACCCGGGTATTGAATTTCCTCGTGAAACCCTCGCTCATTCATCCAAATCCTCGCCTGCTCTGTCTAAACCTACACAGACACCCTGTGACCAATGCAGTTCATGGTTAGAGTGATATTATCTTGATGTTTTGATTCTCCAGTCAAGGATTCAATCTTTGGAAGACCAGATTGCACTGCTTACCAGTCAAAAGGCCAAGCTACAAGCGACAGATAAGAAACAAAAGATGACCGGCTCCATCCTGTTTAAAAACATGGAATCAGCCATGGTTGTTGTAAATTTCAAGCTGGTATAATTGAGCAGCCTCATCGCTACACAGGTATGGAAAATTTGATATCATTTCATTTTGTAAATAATTTAGGTTTATATAACGATTTGAATTCAGTTTTAAACAGTTCTGTTCACATCTTGAATGGCTCTGTTATATTGCAGGCATTCTATATATAGCTTTGCTTTGAATAGAAACAAATTTCGATTCTGTATACGATTTGATTATTCCCAGTATAGAAATCAATAGATTTTGATTGGATTTTAGTGATCTTCATTTGAATTTGATTGATTGTCTTGCCTTGTTAAGGTGACAAAATTAATAGTTTGGTTTGTAGCATGCTCAGATTTGATTTGGTTATGATCCATGTGCTATAGTTGATAAACGGTTTGATTAAGTTTGATTGTTACGATTTTGTTCAGATCCGATTTCATGATCATTGGTATGCTATGACTAGTAAACGTTTTCAGGAAGATACTCGTTGCGATGCTGTGTTGTGTGCTGTTTTATATTTGATTGATTCCAAGTTAAGGAGAATTACTCTGTTTCTTTGATGAAAGCAATACACTCAGATACCATTAGTGCCCGAATCGAGAAATGAATTCAAATCATAACAACTCTGTGAAACTCCTTAGCTAAATCGATTTTTTTTTGTTCTAAATTGACAAGTTCGTTTTATGAATCGATTCCATATTCTAATTGATGCTCTATATTTTAGAAACGAATTGGTCAAACTCTATTACAATTCGTTTGATTGAACAATTGTGATCAAAATTAATCGATCATGTCTCTTGACTGTGCAAGGATCAACAATCAAAATCTATGAAAAATTCTATTTGATTGATCCTGTTACGTTATGTGTCAGTTATGGTTTGAATTCGTTCACAGTCTATACAGTTATCATGATAATCCTGTTATACTTGTGATGAGACAAGTATAACAAAATGTTTGTGATTTGTTTTCAATTGAATATCAAAACAATCTCATTCGATTTGTTGAGACACGATTATGATGCTATTACATATGATTTCATTTACCCGACTTGTAACGATAATTGAAACAGAGTATTTCTATCCTTGTATTCGATTAAATGATTTGAATCTTTTGCTATGTCGTTACAACTATAACGAGTAAAAAATAATTTGGTTAGTATTGGATCGTATCACATACGATATGTTTTTCAATTGGATATGAAACAATCTTATTACTATCTGATTATGACTCTGAGAACCCAATTTTGTGGTAACAAAAGAACAGAGTAGTCCTATCTCTGTGTTCGGTTAAATCATTTTGATCTTGTTTAATGTTAAATGATAAAATCATTTTGATTCGTTTCCAAGTGATCATTTGAAGATAATTGGATTTAATTCTTTTAAATATTTTGAATCGATTCTGATGCTGATTCTGTATCTCATTTTGACTAGTTACAGAATCAGATGATTTTGTAGCTATTCTATAGAATTTAATTTTAATCATTTTATTAATAAAAGAGTCTTCTAACTTGTCTATTTTGGATCCTTTTCAGGTGAACTTAAGGTAACGCTCACGATTCAAATACACATTCTGCTAATTCCCCCGAAGTCCAAGGGATGGACACCTTCTTTAGTAATTTCATGGATGAGGTTTCAGCTATCAACAATCCAGAACAACAGTCCGAGATCGTAGCATGCATGCAACCAACAAATTCTATACAATAGTCCCATGAGCCCGATGGAAATCAAATTTAGTCTCTATATTTCGATGGTTCCAAGTCTAAAGAAGGAGCTGGTGCAGGCTGCATCATTATCGATCCGGCAGGTAACAAGACATTAATGGCTTGTAGACTAGAATTTGAATGTACTAACAATACTGCAGAATATGAGGCTTTACTGCAAGGTCTCAGAAAAGCTCTAGATATGAACATTCAAAACATGGTTGTATTTGGCGATTCTGAAATAGTGGTTAGGCAGGTAAGAGACTCTATACACTGTCTTTCCCCGCATCTCAAAAGTTACCAGTCTGAGGTATGGAGTTTAATGAATAAATTTTCTGCTTTCAATATAAATTCCATTCCTAGACTAAATAATGTTGAAGCAGATCTACTAACTAATGTAGCCTCTAAACTTCTTCCTGCAGAAGGCTTGTCCCCAAACGCATTCTCCGTCGAGCTATTGTTCCGACCATCTGTTCCTGATAATATCACAAACTGGAGAGTATTTGACGATGATCAGCAAATCATTAACTTTCTGCACATGGAAGAAACCTTTCAAGGCACAGTGATAGATGAACTCACGCACGACGACAATTTGCATGATTTTACGGTAATACCTAATCTGAAATCTCCTGAAGCTCTATCGGACATGGTAAATTTCATACCCAAATCCATAGTTAGATTAGAAAAGTTTTATGATTTTGAAGATAAATTTAAAAAGAAGGTCAATTGTAAAACCAATAGTTCCTCGTTGTCTTATGAAAAAGTCAATTTAGGAACTAGTGAAAATCCTCAATGTATTAATCTAGGCTTGGGATGTTCTAGACAAGAAAAAGATTCTTTTGTTATATTGTTTAAAGAATTTAAGGATTTCTTTGCATGGACATATGATGATTTTAAAACGTTCGATCCTAATATCATACAGGATGTCATCCCGATGAAGCCCCAAACCTTACCTTTCCAACAAAATCTGAGGAAAATGCATCCTAAACTTGAACCGACCGTTCAAAAAGAATTGAATAAACTCCTAAGTGCTAAAATAATTTTTCCTATTAGACACACTCAATGGGTGTCCAACCTTGTCCCAGTTCGGAAGAAAAACGGGGAAATTTGACTTTGCGTCGATTTTCGAAACCTCAATAGAGTGTCTGACAAAGACAATTATCCTATCCCACCCATGGAACAGATCCTTCAACATGTATCTGGTTCCGAGAGGCTATCTTTATTGGAAGGTTTCTCTGGATACAACCAAGTCCTGATGTCCCCGCCAGACTAACTCAAAACTACCTTCCGTACTGCGTGGGGCACTTATGCTTATCGCAAAATTCCCTTTGGATTGATTAATGTTGGTGCTACCTTTCAGAGAGCAATGGACATTGCTTTTCGAGGCTTAATCAATCACTATGTCGTAAATTACTTAGATGATGTGACCGTTTATTCTAAAAACAAAGACGATCATCTAGCTCACTTACGAGCCGTTCTGCTATGATGTCGTAAATACGGCATCTCCTTGAACCCCAAAAAGTCCATGTTTGCAGTAGAACAAGGTAAACTACTAGGATTTATTGTGTCTAGTGATGGGATGATTATTGACCCCGAGAGGACTCAAGTCATCGTTAAGCTTCCCCCACCTACATCCAAGAAATCTATGCAGTCTTTCCTAGGCCAGATTAACTTCGTGAGAAGATTTGTCCCCAGCTTCTCCGAAATGGTCAGGCCTCTACATAAGCTGATTAAGAAAGACACCCAATATCACTGGGGACCCACATAAAATCAATATTTTAATGCCATAAATAAGGCCATAATAAACGCTCCATCTCTCATGAGCCCTGACTTCTCTCAAGATTTTACACTCTATACTTTTGCCTCTGATCGTTCCTATGCCACAATCCTAACCCAGAAGAATTCTGAGAACAACAAAGTACCCATTGCCTTTATGATCTCTTCTTTCAAAGGTGTTGAACTTAACTACCCAGTGGTTGATCGGCAAGCCTACACTGTTTTTAAAGCAGTTAAGCACTTCCGGTCCTATCTTTTGAAGTCAAGGATGAAAGTCATTGTCCCCTACCCTGCAGTAAGGAACTTGTTAGTGCAGAAGGAGTTAGGAGAGAAGAGAGCTAACTGGGTCACCTCCTTCCAGGAGTATGACTTAGAGATCACCACAGCTCAGATCGTGAGAGGCCAAGGGTTGCGTAAATTGGCTGTTGATTCGGAAACAAGACAACAAGAAGATATTGATACGTTAAACCTGGAACAAAGCGATCAAAGTTTGATTTGTTGCACACAAAACCTCATAAGTCCTTGGTAGGGCGACATTAGATTATGTCTTGAACATGGATCAACACCCCGTCACCTTGACCCCGCCAAAAGAAGAGAGTTGAGACTAAATTCTACCTCCTTTCATCTAGTTAACGATATACTGTTTCATCAAAATTTTGACGGCATACTGATGCGCTGTCTCGAGAAAGACGAAGCAAAAAAAGTCTTGCTAGAGTTGCATGCAGGGGAAGATGGTGGTCACTTCGGTGGCGACACCACTGCTCATAAGATATTAAGAGCTGGTTATTACTGGCCCACACTTTTTAGGGATGCCCATGCCTTGTGTCGTTAATGTATCATCTGTCAAAAAGCATCAGGGCGGTTGCAAAAACCATCCTTTCCCTTGCAACCCGTCGTAGTAGATTCTCCTTTCCAGCAATGGGGCCTTGATATCATAGGTCCAGTTAATCCTCCATCCTTGCAATAGCACAAGTATATTGTGATAGCCACAGATTACTTTACACGATGGTCTGAAGCTGTTGCGCTAAGAACTGTCAACACCAGTCAGGTAATCGCTTTTCTAAACTCGAATATTATCACCCGTTTCGGTATCCATGACTGTCTAGTATTTGAAAACGCTTCATACTTTTATTCTCTTGAGATGAGCGAGTTTGCTTTGGAGAAAGGAATAAAGTTGATGTATTCTACTAGTTACTACCCCTAGGGCAATGACTTAGCAGAATCAACAAACAAGAACTTGATCAAAATTATCAAGAGAACCGTGGCCGAAAATCACAAGAACTGGCACAATGCACTTCTGAACACACTGTGGGCTGATAGGGTAACACCCAAAGCCACTATAGGGAACTCCCCCTTTTTTATCGTTTACGGCAGAGAAGCAATTCTGCCACCTCACGTTCTTCTTCCTTTGCTTTAGTTGTCACAAAAGGTCCAAGAAGAAGATTGTCCCCCTTTAGAAAACCGAATCAACGCTTTGATGAAGCTAGAAGAAGTAATATCCCAAGATAAGCGTAAGTTAGATCAACATCAACAATGGATTAAAAGCTGGTTTGATTCTAATTCTGCTTCTGATAGAAATTTTGAAGTAGGCGATCTCGTCTTAAAATGGGACAAACCACACGAAGGAAAGGGTGAGCACACCAAATTTCAAAACTTATGGCTTGGGCCATTTCTAATTGTTGAAAAGTTGGGTCCTAGTTCCTTTCGATTGTAGAATCTTGAAGGGAAGCTTGACACCTATCTGGTGAATGGCCAAGCCCTGAAGAGATACTTTGCTTGATAACTACCCTTGTATATTATGTAAATATTTCGTTCTTTCTGTTTGAATTTTCGTTTGCTTTCTTTTTCGATTTTGATTTGAATTTATCAATTTGTGTTTTGGACATACACATACCTATACACTGAGCCATTCAGACAAAGACGATAAAAAATTTCTTCACTGAAGTAACTTCTGAAGATTTGTACAAACATCAATGATATTTCTTTGAAACTGATATCTATGTTGGAAAATTGTGTTGTTTGAAAGAAGTTTATTGATTTCAATCTCTGAGCAAAGCTAATCATGATTATCTATTATCTTTTTACGCTGTCCATTTTCTGTAAAGGAATGAATCAAAAGATGTCTCCCTGTCATAGGAGGTTGTTTTGTAAATAAAACATTTCTGGAGCTAAATAAAGGACAGTGCTAAAAAAATCTGATGAGGTCTAAAAAGTATGTTAAAATATCAAGATTTTTAGCATCACCCTGCTCAGCTATATATCTACAAAAGGAAAACAAAATACAATTATTAATAAGAGCTGTGGGAAGTGTTTGTAAACCTACCGGGATACTGAACAGGTCTGCTGGCAGTGGGTAAATGCAAGCATGGTGCCAAGAAAACTTCGCCGGGGTACTGAACATGACCGCTGGCAGCGAAGCAATGTTGGGTACATGAAAATCTGCAAAAAAATATAAGAAACCTCTTTAATGTCCTTTATTTTGATCCAGAACTTCTTGACAGGATACATATGTCAGAGTGGGTTAATTGGCAACTTTGTCGAGGCTATGGACGCCTGCTGGCAGCAGTGGCCATGCCAAAATTATTGAATATTTTATCTTTAATATCGTGATTTGTTGGACTTAAGACTGTTATTTGTTTTCATCTTTTAAAACACTGCTAAAAAAAAAATGATTAATGATGATGTTTGTATAATTTTCTGGTTGTTATTTTTTAAGTTGAAATTTTCTTGGTTGTCCTAATCTGAATTTGTCACTTTTGCAGAGATAACTGCTTCTTCCAGTGTGTCGCCATTGTTGGCAGCCAATTCACCTTTTTTCTACGATACTATAAGCTGCCTACACCTATGTCTTGCAAACATCAAGTTTTTCATCGCATTTTTCAAATAGACGACACTTTCATTTTTTGCGACATTTGCACATTTGTCTTCGTTAAGTTTTCACGACTGTAAGCGTGAAAACTTCTCCTTTCGAGGTCACATTTCGATCATTATCTAAAATGTCAGGATATTTTTATCGATATCCCTACTGCACTTACCTTTTGTTTATCGTTATGTGGCTGAAAGGACTTTCAAACTATGCTCATTGGACATTTTTATATTGATTGCATAACTTGGTTTTATCGAAGACATTTAGCCTTTGGATTTGTATTTTATGACTTGCCTAATCATTGATTCTATGAAATGCATAGGGGTTATGATTTATTTTTTATATATATGATATGATCCTTATGATAATCTTTTCATGACTTATTGGTTTGTCAACTATATAAATACCTTTTGGCTCCTTGATTTAACTTTTGATTATATGAATTAATACATTGGCACATAATGATTTTGGTGTTGATTTATACGTCGAATGTTTTGAACACTATGGCATAGTGTTGCGCGTATTGGTATGCACATTGCATTTGATTGGTTGTACACATAAGTTGATGGTTGAACTATTATTATGGAGTAAACAACTATGAAATGTGGCGGTTGTACTTGGATAATGAATATTATGCATGGCAGACTCCACCACCTTTGCATGCACGCATTTATGCTTACCCCTTTTGGCTCGATTCATTGCTGTTGGTTTGGGTAGCTCTATTACTGTGTGTTGATGAATTCGAATCCTTCCCTTACCATGTATTCAGCTCCATGGCACCAGTCGTGCGAGTTGAACCCAATGGTAGGCAAGCCCTGTTAATGTTTCACAATGCCCGCCAAGACTTGGCAGACAGTGGATGGCTTACCTTCATGGAACATTTCGAGGGTTTTAACCTTTGCGTAGCTCGATAGTTTTCCATGACCTTTGATGGTTGTCGAGCCAAGTTAGGTGATGTACAGTTAGAGATTGATGAACAGTTCATCATCTTAGCCACGGGGTTATCTACCTTTGGAGAACATTGGTTTAAGAATTGCAAGGTCAAGGAAGTTCCATAGACATTGTTGTTTCAATCACGCAAAATCACCTCTTGTGATAGAGGTATGCCCGTAACTATGCTCAAACAACGTTGGCACGATTTATTGATGATAATCAAGCAGTTTGTGACCTGCGAAGGTCGATACAGACTGGTGTTCCTCCACCATCTGCGTTTTCTTATGGTTTTTATGGGATACTCTCTCAGTATGCCCTATTATTAGCATCATAGCCTATTTAAAATGTCGAAGAAGTACAAAAGACACCAGGCTGATAGTAGAATTTTTCATTATGGGCTTGTTAAGCTTATCGTTGTCTGTCATTTGAGTCTGCAAGGGGATAGTTGGAGCAATTTCGTTGCTCGGAATGGTTTCGAGGATCTGAACCCTATACATGTTGACAAACCTGTGGTGGGTGAGGTCAAGGTTAAAACCCCAGTGCCCTATCATGTCCTACTGCCTAAACCCTCAGCCTACCCTCCTATCAACTTACCCCACACTGTGACTAAGAGTGTTGAGACTGTTAATCCTATGAGAAAAAATCCCAAGGCAAACCTCACTGCAAATGTTAAAGGGAAAAAGAATGCACATTTGATTTCACGGATGGAAAGAAACAAGCCAAAACCCCCTGTCGAGCCAAACCCTATCGTGTTGAGTGAGGACTCTGATTCGGAAGTGGAGCGTTTCTTGGCTAGAAAATACCCCTATTCGCAAGGTTTGTGTGCTGAACCCTCGTATGATTTTGTATCAAACCTACCCCCTTGCCTTAAGGACGATCCTAACTACCTGGGTATTGAATTGCCTCATGAAACCCTTGCTCATTCGTCCAAATCCTCGCCTTCTCTATCTAAACCTACACAACCACCATGTCACCAATGCAGTTCATGGTTAGAGCGATATTATCTTGATGTTCTGATTCTCCAGTCAAGGATTCAATCTTTGGAAGACCAAATTGCACTGCTTACCAGTAAAAATGCCAAGCTACAAGCGACAGATAAGAAACAAACGACAACCGGCTGCATCCTGTTTAAAAACGTGGAATTAGCCACGACTGTTGTAAATTCCAAGCTGGTATAATTGAGCAGCCTCGTCGCTACACAGGTATGTAAAATTTGATATCATTTCATTTTGTAAATAATCTAGGTTTATATAACAATTTGAATTCAGTTTTAAACAGTTTTGTTCACATCTTGAATGGCTCTGTTATATTGCGGGCATTCTATATCTAGATTTGCTTTGAATAGAAATAAATTTTGATTCTGTATACGATTTGATTATTCCCAATATAGAAATCAATAGATTTTGATTGGATTTGAGTGATCTTCATTTGAATTTGATTGATTGATTGGCTTGCCTTGTTAAGGTGACAAAATTAATAGTTTGGTTTGTATCATGCTCAGATTTGATTTGGTTATGATCCATGTGCTATAGTTGATAAACGGTTTGATTAAGTTTGATTGTTACGATTTTGTTCGGATCCGATTTCATTATCATTGGTATGTTATGACTAGAAAACATTTTCGAGAAGATACTCGTTACGATGTTGTGTCGTGTGTTGTTATATATTTGATTGATTCCAAGTTAAGGAGAATTACTTTGTTTCTTTGATGAAAGAAATACACTCAGATACCATTCGTTCCCGAATAGAGAAATGGATTTGAATCATAACAACTGTGTGAAAATCCTTAGCTAAATCGATTCGTTTTTGTGCTAAATTGGCAAGTTCGTTTTATGAATCGATTCCAAATTCTAATTGATGCTCTGTATTTTAGAAACGAATTGGTCAAACTCTGTTACGATTCGTTTGATTGAATAATTGTGATCAAAATTAATCGATCCCGTCTCTTGACTGTGCAAGGATCAACGATCGAAATCTATGACAAATTCTGTTTGATTGATCCTATTACGTTATGCGTCAGTTATGGTTTGAATTCGTTCACAGTCTATACAGTTATCATGATAATCTTGTTCGGTGCGATGATTTCTCTTGTGATGAGACAAGTATAACAAAATGTTTGCGATTTGTTTTCAATTGAATATCAAAACAATCTCATTCGATTTGTTGAGACACGATTATGATGTTGTTACATATGATTTCATTTACCCGAATTGTAACGATAATTGAAACAGAGTATTTCTATCCTTGTATTCGATTAAATGATTTGAATCTTTTGCTATGTCGTTACAACTATAAAGAGTAAAAAATAATTTGGTTAGTATTGGATCGTATCACATACGATATGTTTTTCAATTGGATATGAAACAATCTTATTACTGTCGGATTATGACTCTAAGAACCCAATTTTTTGGTAACAGAAGAACAGAGTAGTCCTATCTCTGTGTTCAGTTGAATCATTTTGATCCTATTTAATGTTAAATGATAAAATCATTTTGATTCGTTTTCAAGTGATCATTTGAAGATAATTGGATTTAATTCTTTTAAAGATTTTGAATCGATTCTGATGCTGATTATGTATCTCATTTTGACTAGCTACATAATTAGATGATTCTGTAGCTAGTCTATAGAATTTAATTTTAATCATTTTATTAACAAAAGAGTCTTCTAACTTGTCTATTTTGGATCCTTTTCAGGTGAACTCGAATTGCATGGGATTTGATGGACAGTTTAGAGGATATTTGGATGATTTATTTTCATTTTAGTTTCCTAGTTTAGTTGATCTTGGGAATATTTTCCCAGATTATGTAAACAGTTTGATACTATCCACAGGGAGGTTTTACCCTGTGGAAAAACTTATAAATGCTTATTATTTTTGTAATAACACCATCCTCATTCGTGGGAGAACAAGGATATGGAATTTTAATACACACTGAGACAGAGATTGATGTTCTGTTACAACTTTAGCTTTTCATAATATCAATGTTTTGTTTCATGTTTCTGTGTATCTATTTGCATTTTGATTAATGACTACTTTAGCTATCTTAATCTTTTGCAAATGATATAATTTAATCAATATAATCCATATCTGATTTCTTCCAGTGTATAAAAAACATAGCAATTACTTGATTCAGTTTGTGAATGATAGAGTTCTCTTCTTCATGAGTCGAATTATTAAGTATAAGTTTTTGCATAACAAGTTTCCCTTATTGCAGAGAATTATAAATCATATAATTGTTATGATTTCTTATGTCTTGTTTGTCCTGTAAACCAACTCAAAGAGCATTGCAGCGTATTGTTTACGAGAAGCTTCTGGATCATCCAGTGTGAGTTTACTTCCTTCGACCAGCTTCGAAGTCATCATACACAGGACAAATCTGGAGCGTTTCCAGGTCTGTTTGTTTTTATTTGTTTAGTATATTTGTTAGTAGTTTAGTTTAGATATAAGTTTAGTTAGATTTATAGGTAGAATTAGTATATTAGATTGTTTAATTTCAGTAAGTTTTAGTTCTTATTCATCAAATCATAAAATCAAAAAGAAATACCTTTCTCTGTCTTAGGGCAGAAAGCAAATGAGTTTTCCAGGTTTTATTCAAATCTGCAAGTTGTAGATATTGTATATTTGTGAATAAGTTATAATGCAATTGGTAATTAGATAGTTAATTAGTAGAGTTAGTATAGTAGTAATTAGTAGTTTATATATATATATATAGATAGTAGATTAGTTAGTTTTTTTAGTGGTTAGTTTTAATTAGATTAGTATATTAGTTTTTTGTATTTAGTTTTATTTAGTTTTAGTTTAGTTTGTTTAGTTTTAGTTAGATTAGTTAGTTTAGAGTAGTTTTCTCTTTGGTTTTCTTAGGACCTTAGAATGGCCAACGGAGCCGCTAAACCCGTCAGGGTGGTTCATTCCAAACGGCTTGGGTTATTAGACAACCCCGGACTAGTTCCACTCTCTCAGTTGATGGACGGTCAATTTCGCCCATCAACAGAAGAATAGTTATTGGGATCCCTCTTGGCATCTTGTCGCACCTCCAAGCACCAAAACTCTTATTGGGTGGTAAAAAACCTCCTCTCCCTCACCCTCCTTAGCCTTCCACTAGTCTTTTTTCATATCCCCCCCAGCTCGCCTCGCTCACCCCATTTCCCCACCATTCGTACTCCTCCATCTACTCCTCCCTCTCCTGACACTTGTCCAACTCCTTATGCGGCCCACCCTAGCACCCCAATGCCTTATAAGACTTCGAACAACTCAGAAACAAAAATGAATCCATATCGGCACAACTCATTGAGGGCTCCCTTCATCAAAATCACAAGTATCCCGGTCAACGAGCCATGCTCGGACAGATCCAGCTCCATGAGTGAAAATAATGACAATTTATGTCACTTCCTAGTGGTGGAATAAATTCCTCCATATGGCCCTCCTAATGTGACCGACAATAAATCTTGACACTCACGGCCCTGTCTCTTTTTTTCAATCTTTACATTTAGAATTTGCAAGCATTTTTCTAGTTTTATGTGAGTGAGCAAACAAACAATTGTATCTAAGATTTTGTAAGCCCGGTTTCCCTTCAAGGGAAGGAAGAATACTCAAGTATCTTCTCATCCTGGTTTCCCATTAAGTGAAGGATCGATTTTTTGTCCATTCCAAGGGGAAATCAATGGTTTTTTTATTGTATTTTGACTGTATTTTTAATAGATTAACATGAGAACTTACAAAAAAAAAAGAATTGAAACCTATTGGAAATATTTTTTTCGTTGATATCAAAGATAGGGGTAGACTACAAATGTCCAAGATACATATTGAAAGATGGATATTCTTGGAGATATTATTTTTGGATTTTTGATTCTCAATTTGGATACCATATCTTTGAAGTTAACTTTACTCTAAATTCCTACCTCAAATGGGAGTATAGTTTATATCATTGGAAATTTTTTTATGAGGCCTTTTCAATGTTATATGGAACTCTCTGTAACTCCTTTGTAATGATGATATATTAACTTTTATGTTAGAAATCCTAGCCAAAATGTTTAGGATGGCCTAGCTAGTCTTTACAGGTGGACCCTAAAAGTGACGACAAAAGTACTATAAATATAGAATAGATGTGGGCATTTGAAGAGAATTTAATAATGAATATCAAGTCTTAGGTGAATAACAGAAGTTGGAGAGTACTCTTGTGGTCTAAACTTGTGTACGAGGAGTTTCTTGGAGTTTTAAGGGTTTTTTATGAAGGACTAAGCTCTATGATGATACAGAGTGCATTGTTTTGAGGTTGTGATGTTACAGTCTAAGATTATATTATAGGAGCGATGCAACGATGTTTACTAGGACATGGAGGATACATATTACTAGGTTTTGAATCTATGTATTAGGTATGAACCAAAGAGCAGCATTGGAGCATGAAATTTAAGTGTATTATGATGCTCTAAAATAAATGAAGCATGAAGCATGGAGGTGAAGTCAAAAGTACTCTCTGTTTCAATATGTTAGGTTGGTTCCTATACAATTATTACTAATTTGGTGTTCACTAAGGATATTGGTGTCTCTAGTAGGTTGGTGCCTACACAATAACTTGTTAGGTTGGTGCTCAACTAAGGACAATAGTGTAAAGATAAGTTTTTGTGGTTTTCTGCTGTAAGGTTTCCACATTAAAATCTATGTATTGTGACTTCAGTTCACTTTCATTTATTTTTTTAAAGTTAATGAATTATTGATTCACCCCCCCCTCACTCTGAGTATAAGCATAAGTTCAACAAAACCTTGTATGGAAAAACAATTGGTTGAAACTGTGTAAAAACAATGAAGTCATCTAAGGTGATTATAAAGGAATCTCTTTTCAATAAGAAGGAGGTCTAAATTTCTCGCTAGAGGGTTGATTTTTTTGAGTTTATTTTTGTATATTTATATCGGACTAAAAGGAAATAAGAGTCTTAAATCCTTGTGATTTTTCCTTGTATATTCTTATCAAGTTAAGGAGAGGAGTTTTGTCTAGTGTGAAGAGTTCTTGTTATAAGGAAATCTTTCCAGAGATCAGAATGGTTGTAATTAGATTGTATATTTTGATCAATTAGATTATAATTTTTAAAACATTTTATAGTAAGAAAAACGAGAACTAGAACCTCTTCATTTCTCTCATGTTTTAGGAAATGATCAAAGAATTAATTGTTTTAAATATTGTTATAGTAGTTGTGTATTTATACCTGTGACATAACATTGGTTTTAAACCAAAATTTATCGTGAAATTGTTGACGTGGATTTGCATGTTTCATAATACACTCTTGTAAGTTCTTGATTTAAAGTTTCCATCTAATAATATTGAAATTCCTTTCTTGTTTTCTACAATCTCTTAATAAAACTAATCAAGTATACAATACATTATCTATTCATTCACATAAATTTTTATTTAAATGGATTAAGATATTATATTTGAGCTTAACAATTACCTTCATTAGTAAATTGTTTCCTATATTTGGAAATCATTCTTCCTTCTATTTTTGAATTTTTTATAAATCCTCTCCTAGCTATCTAGGATGTATTAGTTATATGATTTCATTATGCATAATTAAATAGAACTTCATTTATAATTTAGGAAAGTTTTAATGAAAGTCTAATTTAGGGGGAAACCTATTTGGTGGCAACAAGGCCCACACACCGAAGGACATCACCATACCAAATGACTATAAGATTAATGGGGGAATTGATCAGATGATGATCACCTATTGTAGGAAGACATTTTTTCTCATGTCAACACTACCATAGAGAGCTTAGCACTAGACTCTTAGGAAAATTTGGGAGAATTTTTTTTTTAGAGGAAGTCAAGAACAATTAGACTAGAGTGTGAACTCTAGTATATTTGATTCAAAGAACCACTTCTAGAAAAGGACAAATGGTATTCAAATATGAACGTGGAGGAAAAATTTTCTAAGCTCCTTTAGTAAAATATTTTATGGATGAAAATATTCCCTTGGCGGGGAGGTATGACGCAAAATGTATCATTATCTAATCTATCATCTATTTTTGTACTCTCTTGCTAGAAAATTGGAACTATTGACTTATAGGGCCCATTTAGAGGCAATACCTCCTTTGGATATTTGGGGTCAAGAACCTTTTGGACCCCATTTGAGGATATTGAAACGACCACCTTTGGGGTCATTTTTTTGTCTATATAGCTCCCAACCTCTTGATTCTCTAACACACTTCAAGATTTATCCAACGATATGAATATCACTTGAGTTTATGTTTGTATGGGAATTTAATTCCCCGCCCAAGTTGACCTATCCTATAGATGACCACGATATTGATTAGATGCCACATTAGTTCACATGAATAATACATGTGGAGGTAGTGGCATGTGGACGTTCAAGAATATTCTAGAGGGTCCAAAATCCTAACCTTACACCTAGATGGATATAAAACTATGTTAAGGACTGGCTCCCCACAAAATGAAGGTGTTGCATTCTTATTATGTCGGGTATTGTTCGAGAGGAGAGTAGAGCATTTTGAGTGGGATACTGAACTAGAACTTACGAAGTAGAAGATCATGTAACAACCATTCTAACAACAATGTCAATGGGAACTACGTAGTGTTCATGGGAACTCCATAATGAGTGCCCCTTTCTTTCTATTTGCATATTTCTCTTTTAAGCTACTAATCTTAAATTTGAAATCAATAGTAAAACATTGCATAGTAAAATATTGTACAATATTATAAGATTTGTTGTGACAAATTGTTATAATGGAATATCCATAATATTTTACATATATAAAATATTTTCCTTATAGTCATTAACAATGTCTTCTAATACTAATATGTACCCCTCAATGTTATTAGACTTTAAGGGTTACTTTATACCATTAAATGATATATTATTTATTTTAGAAATGTTCTCTAATACTCATATGCTATTTATTTTAGAATATTTTGAATTTTAGCATAGAAGAAAAATGGACTAAATACTAATTCAACAAAGAAAATTATTTACTCCTACATTAAATATATTTTTCTAAGAGTTTATCCTAAGAAATAAAATCAAATAAAATTGTTGTGGTATGATGATAATATTTGTCTAAAAGTTTATCCTAAGAAGAAAATAAAATAAAATAAATTTATTGTGGTACAATGATAATTATTTAATCTTTAATTGTTTTCATAAAAGATAAATTAGAAGAAAAATGGATGAAAGAACCAACTCAACAAAGATAATTATTTGCTCCTACAAAAAATATATTTATCTTAAAATTTAGAATAACAAATAAAATAAAATAGGTGAAATTGATTAAAGGTTTGAGCCATCCCTTATCATTAAGGATCATTCTTTGTTTTTTTTTTGTAAGTAAGAAATTAATATATTAAGGTCCTGCTAGAGGCAAAAGGGAGTTCCAAAATACAGTGATGGTCCTGCTGTAATTACTGGGCTACCCCAATAGAGGGGAAACTAGCCCAGTCAGCGAATTAGTGAGTATAAGCATAGTAATAAACTATAAAAAAGTAATGTCTGAGACAGCGTGGACATCCATAAAAAATGACAAACCAACTGACACGACTTCTAAAATAGCAAGATCCTAGACACCTGACATGTAACCTAGCCAGGTGTTGTTGAGATCCCCTGTCCATGGTTCCTCTTTGACAACTATCGTCCCGTCCCCCCACTGCACCTCGACCTCCTCCTTGGTCTCAGTTCCAAGGTCGTGCCTCGCGGTGTCCTCCTCAACCATGGTCGCGCTCCCATCCCATTTCAATTCTGACTCTGCTACACACTGCATTACGACATCCCCAACCGTGGTAGTTTCCCACGGTTCCCGCTTCGGAGTCGCGCGTGTCGTGACCTCTCCTTCAGTGGTATCTTCTTCAGGTTCCTGCCTAGAGGTCGCTCCTTCCGGGGTCGAGAGGAAAGTTTCACGCATCTAGGAGAGGAGCAGAAGGAAGAGCGCCACCTTTTCATTTGTAAGTTGCAGCCGAAATTGCAGGTCCTCCACCCCGTGGCGGAGTTCGAAGACGAGACCGTAGAGGATGGATAAATTGTCTTTTGCGTGCTCGCCATTAGTGGTATCAAAGGAGGGGAGCCCAGAATTCCCAGGCTTCCGCATAGAAGGTGGTGGCTCATCTCCTAAGTCTCTTGGAAAAGCCGAACGAGGAGGATGGGTCGGTTCATTCACAGGTGGAGCGAGGAGGAGACGCAAAGATGAGCATGGCAGCCAAGGAATAATTTCTAGGTAATTGATGCTCACTGTCGGCGGAATGGGAGGGGTATTGTTGTGAGGCGTGGCCTGGAGGTGAAGGGAGGAGCCAGTGGGAGGTAGAGCAGGCGAAGAAAAAGCGGGTCACCGAGGTCTCCAGGGAGAACCCCGCCGTGGCCTCCCTCTCAAACGTCGCTTGTGGTTAGGCATAGGGTGCACGCAACAAAGGTCGCAGGGCTGGGTGTAGAAAGGAGCCACTAGAGACCAGTGGACACTATCATAAGATGACCATGGCAGCGAAGGGGGAAGCCCATCAAACCACGAGCAGAGATAGTGAACGACGACCAGTAACAAAGCCATAACAAAATGCGGAGGCCGAGTGTGTTCATTAATCCCCTTTCCCATCGTCATAAGAGCATATTAAAGTCGTTGGGGGGTGGCGAACGTTGGCACGATCCCGTAACATGGCTTCGTGCCCCGTTGGCATAAGCCGTCCTCCAGCATACGCCAAGTGGTCTCCACTGACACCCCATCCGGGGGAAGGATCATTCTTTGTTGATACTAAATATTTAAAGAAATGGGTAGAGGAGTTCACTTAACTAGTGTAATTATTTTCTCTTATAATAAATCCATAATTTAAAAGGAATATCTTTTTAGTGTAAAAAGTCATATATATAAATGCATATATTATGTTATGATGTGTGACTTCTTAATAATTTGGTAAAAAAATATTTATTTAAATAGATAAATTATGAATTACATTTCACTATTTAATGTTATCTAACAAACTATTTTTTACTTAAAATGGGTGAAGATGGGTCAAGAGTCATGTCATAAAGAGTACATAAAAAGCTCCCCCTCCAAAGTGACCACATGCATTGCCGCCTTAAAATTTTGAAATTACTTTCAAATTAAGTTTGGATCCACTCGTCTCCCCAAAACTTAAGAGAAGCAATTTTCTGCTTACAATGGGTAAAGTCTCATGTCATGTCATAAAGAGCCCATAGATAGCTCCACCATCCAAAGGGACCATATGCATTGCCGCCTTAAAATTTTGAAATTAGTTTGAATCCACTCCTCTCCGCAAAACCCTAAGAAAAACAATTGGTGCTCTATAGGGTGCCTTTATATAGCCCCAACAATATAGACAACCCCGTGAAATCAGCTGGTTACATTCCGAATAATAGGAAAGACGGCCTGAAGGCAAGGGAAGTGCTAAGGGCTATTGAATTCGGGAGCAAACGTTGAAACCTAAAAGTATGGCAGGTGAAGGAGCGCCTTGCGGAGCATGTAGAGATCTGAGGAGAAAGTGTCTGGAGAATTGTTTATTCGCGCCTTATTTCAGCAGTGACGAAATAGGCATGGATCAATTTAGTGCCATACATGAGATCTTCGGACATAACCGCTTTGTTAAGCTGTTGCGGAAGGTTCCAGTGGATAAACCAAATGATGTCGTGGCTAGCATATTATATCAGGCACAGGCTCGGATCGACGATCGTGTTCATGGTTTCTCTTCCTATATTCTAGCTCTCCAACAAGAGGTTTGTAAATAGCCATTATCCAGAAAAAATTTTAGGGCAAAAGCTAATGTATGGATTTTAATATAGATGTTTGGAGTATTATAATCTCCAATGCGTGAGAAGTCTGAAATAATTTCTTTCATTGCAGAATGAAAATTTGAGGCGGCAACTTGCCGTTAGCCATGCTGAACTCGCAGAACGTATGAGCTTAGGCGAAGCTTCACGAAATATTGATATTGCTGAGTATGCAAATGGCAAGCAATCTTCAATCTCCAATAACAAGAACTTTATGATTCCTGATGATGAACAGTAGTCTTTTTTGATACCATCTTCAATCTCCAATAACAACTTGATATCATCTCCAATAACAACTTGATATCATCTCCAATAACAACTTGATGATTCCTCACAATGAACAGTATTCTTTTTTGGGAGACCTGCAACCGATCATATCCAAGACGTTGCAGTTAATAATTACCAGCACGCGGCCGACGAATCTCCTACTTGCTTTCCTATGTGCATGGAGAGGGGGTGTATGAGCTGCGACATAGGCAACCTTTCTACGGTGAAACAAATGGACACGGAAATGGAAATGGGTGGCTTCCAGTTCGGCCAGGACTTTTGGACATCAACTCAGCAGGGGGAGTCTAACTTTGTCCTTAACCCTCCTGGAGAGTTCGGTAAGGACAGATGGAAATCAACTCAGCAGAGGTAGTCTAACATTATCATTAACCCTCCTGGAGAATGCGTACAGTCTAAGCCCTGGTTTTCGTCCTTCTAAAAGGTACATAACCTTACTGTCCTAGAATGTTCGAAACGATATCAGCAACACTAGATAAGTTCCAGTCCCACGCAATTTTGTCTCTCTTGGGCAACATGGGAAATTAGGGTTAGCTTATATGGCATGATACTCTACCTTTTGAGCTTTGAATTCAATTTACAATATTTTGTGCGAAAGTTGTAACAGATTACACCTTCACAAAATGTTAACAGATTATGTCTTGCAAGATATTGCACTTTTTGCCAAATGTAAATATAATTTACAGCAGTATCTGAAAAAGGCGAGCTAATAGCTTTGTAATAATTTAATACTGTGTAACATTAACTAAGTCTGTTTTTGCTAGTGAGGTGAACTCTGAACTCTGTTTTTGAAAGAGAAGTGAACATGGAAAATCTTAATGCAACCAGATATGTTTATTGTAACCTAGATTTTATTAAGCACATAGAAATTTCTGTTAAGGGTTTTAATTGGTTTATGATTGAAGCTTTGATAGAGATTAAAATGACGTAGAAGTTTCTGCCAAGGTTTTTAATTGGTTTATGATTGAAGTTTTGATATACATTAAGATGATTAAAAGGGTTTCAATTGGTTTATGATTGAAGTTTTGATAGACATTAAGATGAGTGAAAGAAGAATTAAAAAGGGTAGTTCAAAGCCTTACCATTTCACTATTAGGAAATTCACACCTTAGGCTTTACCTTGCCAATGTAACAAGGTGTGCACCTAGCTATTACATGCATTTCTATGTAACTAAGTGTAGTGTTTGTTGAAGATGATGAATAATTTTTATTATTGTTATATGTAATTGCTGGAAAAGTGTTACCATAATGTCAAATTTTCATTGATGGCTAGTGAGTGTTCTAGTGTTCCATGCATAAATTAAGGTTAGTTAGAAAGGTTGGTGAGAATCACAGTATAAATTAAGGTTACTTAGAAAGTTTAGTGATAATCCCAGCATAAATCGAAGCTAGCTAGAAACATTAATCACAATCCCACAATAAATTAAGGTTAGTTAGAAAGATTAGTAAGAATTAGCCTAATTAGAATTAGTTTCATATGATTTTTAGCAACTTCCATATTTGCATAAATCTAAAGACTATATATGAATGCATTACTTGTTCAATAAGATGAGCAAGAAGGAATGATAAAGACAAATCTCAAACATTGAGTTCTTTGATGTTTTCCTTCAATCTTTGTATTGTTTGTTGTGTTTAATGACTTTAACTATGTCCTCATAATTCTACATTTGGTATCACAACATGTTATAGTTAGCAAGATTAAATTTGTTTGTAAAGCTTGTTGAGATTGAAGAACATGCTATAGCAAGCAAGATTAAATTTGTTTATGATGTTTGTGTAGATTGAAGATGTTGGGAGGAGTGCTAAATAATTTAATGAAATGGCCAACAACAAAATTGGTTTTAATATTTCTCAGCCTCAAATACCAATATTTAAATGTGAAAATTATGGATTATTGAGCATTAAAATGAAAACGTTGTTTCTTTTACAAAAAATGAGTGATTTTATGGAAAATGGTTATACAAAACCAACAAATGCTCAAGATATTGTTGGTTTCACAGAAGTCCAAAGATATGAATTAAGGGAAAATTGAAAAAATGACTCAAAAGATCTTTTATTCATCCAACAAGCAATGCATGATTGTATTTTTAGAAGATTTGTTGTGACGAAAAAATCAAAGGAGTCATGGGATGTGCTAGAACAAGATATTAGGGACATATAATGTAAAAGTTATTAAATTGCAATCTCAAAGATAATTTCAACCCCTTTGCATTCATAATTGCAAGATTGTTTCACTAGAGTTATTGGAATATTGAATCAAATTATATCTTATGGATAATTGGTTTTTGTAGATAAAACATTTGATGATATTGTTTTCAATATTGAAGAGTGTAAAGATTTAATTCATTTATCTATGAATGAATTTATGGGATCTCTTCAATCTCATGAGCAAAGGATGAATTGATCTCTTGAAAAATATTTTGAGCAATATTTTCAAACAGAACCCAATATTTCTAGAGATAATGTCTTGAAATTGATAATTAAAAAATTACGAGCACTCTTGTAAAAGGAAGAGGAGAAGAAAATAAAGGAGACATAGAATTTTTTATGCAAATAACAAAGGAAGAGATAAAAACAATAATGATGAGTTTTTTTGCAAATAACAAAGGAAGAGATAAAAAAAAATAATGATGGAGCTAAAAAATTGTAAAATACCAATTCCATTGTTTTATTGTAAATTTTGTTGGCTATTACAAATGCAATTCTTGGAAAAAACAAAAGCAACAAAATAATTTTCCTAACGAAAAAGGAGATGTGGGAGTTTTTTTTTGGCTTGTCTTTAGATAACAATATTTCTGAGATGAACTTGAAGGTAAATGAACACTCGTTGTAAAAATAAATAAAGGACAACTAAAAGACATTGATGATGTCTTATTTGTTCATGGTTTAGACAATTTGTTGAGACTAGGGAATCTTATTGAAAGGGGATATCTAATTTTTTTAATAATAATCAGTGCATCCTATATGATAAAGAAAATCATAATCATCTTATAGAAAAAAATAATATCTTGGAAAATAAAATCTTTTCTTTCAAATTTTCTTATGAAGCAAATAGATCATTAAAAGATGGATTTGATGATTAATCTTTTTCTATGGAACACGAGGCATGAAAATTTAAATATAAGAAGGAAATGGTCAAATGATTTCGTCTTATTGATTATGTTGATTGAAGGATGCATTCTCCACAAGAATCATAGAGACTCATTTTTCATAGAAAAGTCTTGGAGAGGAACAAAACCATTGGAGCTAGTACATGAAAATATATGTGGCCCCGTGCAAATCTTGTCACTCAAAAAATAAATATATTTTGTTTCTTTTGCAAATGATTTGAATAGAAGAACATGAGTGTATTTCATTAGATAAATTATAATTCCCTTATTATTTTTCAACAATTTAAAGCTATTTTTTAGAAGAAAAGTGGTTATGTTTTAAAGAGATTACATGCATATCGAGGGGTGGGGGGGAATTTAATTATAATAAATTTGTTGATTATTGAAAAAATAATCACATATATAGGAAATTGACCAACATAATGGTGTGGTTGAAGGCGACAATAGAGAAATTGTTGGAAATGGCTAGGAGCACGATGAAAGGTAAAAGTATTCCAAACTCTTTTTGGGCTAAAGCTATTGTTTCATCTATTTATTTTTTTGATATATGTCCAACAAGAAGTGTGGAAAATATGACTCCATAGCATGCTTAGAGTGGAGAGAAACCTGGTGTTTCTAATTTGAAAGTCTTTGGTTGTATTTGTTATGTTCATGTTCCTGCTAAACAAAGGAAAAAAACTAGTTTATAAAAGTGTGAAATGTATTTTTATTGGTTAATGTGAGCAAAAAAATGCTTATATATTGTATAATCCAAAAAATAAAATATTTTTGGTTAGTTGTGATGTGTCTTTTGTTTCTACAAATCAAGGTGTGAAACAAGAAAATACAAGAATTATTATAAGGGAAGATGAATATTTTGTTTCTACAAATCTATAGAGTAGTCCAATTAATACTTAGACTACATCCAGTCCATGATATTCTTCAACTTTCTATATCCACTCCATCATATTATTCAACTCCTCTTTCAAGTCCAAGTCCTCCAAGAAAGGTAAAATCCTTAGGTGAAATGTACATGGATATTCTAACCTTTCTTGGAGGACTTGGACAACAACCAACAACATAGTATATTGCAGCAACAATAGCAACATGTGAAGAAATTTGGTTGAAGAGAATATTGATAGATCTAAAACAAGAACAACAATATGCCACAATTATTTGTTGTGATAACATGTCTACAATTTCCATAAGTAAAAATCCAATGTTTAATTTTTATTATTGTAATATCTTATTGCAAGAAAATTGTTACAATATTGTCCACAAATTTTGATTAGAGTGTGCAGTATAATAATCTAATAAATTGCAACATAAATTGCAGCAACTTCCAGATTGGTATAAATCTGAAATCTATATATGAATGTATACAAAATAATAAATCAACTTTAGTCACAGATGATTTCTAGAAACTTCAAGATTGGTATAAATCTAAAATCTATATATGAATGTATTATATGTTCAATGAGAAGGAAGAATCTCAAGCATTGAGTTATTTGATGTTTTTCATCAATACTTGTATTATTTGTTATGTTTGATGAATTCAATTTTCTTCTCATAATTTTACAATGTTTACTTAGTATAATTATTTTAAATACAAACATTTATCTTACTTAATTTATAAAGGTTATAGTGACCCAAAGTGATGTCCCATTCGGAACTTTAAATACAATGAGGGGAAGGGGAAGGTGAACAAGGTTGGACCAAACTATGATCGAGGAAATTTGTTCACAATCATCCCTTTAGATTTAAAGAGGTTGTCAAAAGAGTATTTATCTCAAAGTTTCTTTGTAACAAACAAACATCGCCAAACAGAGGAGGTTTATAGTATGCATATTTATCTATTAGTTAGATGGAAAGAAAATATTTAGTTGACTCTTTCCATATAGAAAACTAATATGGGAGAGGAGATAATTTGATATTAACATTAGTATGAGACATTAGTATTACTTATGAATTTTGATTTGCAATGAAATTTATTTCATCAAAAAGAATAAAGAAATATTTTTCTTATTAGTATCTCATACTTGTTCTTCTCTAATAATACCTAGAAATTTTCACACTTTCATTAGGTTGACAGGTTTTCATTCCACACAATTTTTGGAAAATGGAATTCTGATTTACAATGAAAACTCTTTCATGTAGTAGAATCAAATCAAGGATTAGTATCCATATTACTATTTGATACTCTTTATTCTCTATTATTTTCTTTTATCATAAGTGTGCATTGACTATCTATTTATCTAAGTTTGTGAATTATATAGTAATATGAACACTATGCAATCTCTTATCCTTTTAATGATTAAGACTTTTCACTTTAAATATATAACCACCTTTTCATCAAATAAGGTGTTCTTTTCTTCAAGAAAAAAACAATTAACATTGTGGATGTATTTTAATTTATGTTTATAATAGTCTAAATGATGGAAAATATTTTCACTTGTATTTTACAATTTATAAAGACAATTAATCTAATTTTAAAAACATTTGTAATAAAAGAGTTCTTCATAAGTTTTTAAATTTAAATTGTTTACAATTTTTTCCCCAACTATTCAATCATGAAAATAATTTGATCAATAAAACTGACTAATTTAAAGTTGATTAATCCTATAAAAAAAATCATATTATTATGGTTATTAAAACTATTATGTTATATATATATATAAATATATATATATATAATAAACTTATTAATTGAAAAAAAAATGTTTAAATATTTAAACCAATTTTTTATTTATATTATGTTTTATTTTATTGTAAAATTAAAAGCATATATATAAATGCAGAATGGTGGCCTATAACATGCATAAGTACTTCACCTATGAGGGATTCCATGTGAAATCATCTTTAGGCATCACCCGAATCTAATACATCACCTCAGACATCCCAAGTTGATAATTATTCCTTTCATTCTATGGAAGATCCTACAGAACATGGCCCCAAGTGTCCAAAAATCCCAATAGAAATGAGAGTCCCTCAAACACCATGTAGTTATCAATATTGTGGTGATTCATGCATTCCATCAGGTTGGTTGTGTATGAGAACTATCGACAAAATACCCTCCACAAATTGTAGAAGGGCATATGGATATGGAAACATCAACATCCAAACAAGACTTGGGGCCAACATGTTCAACTACAAAGGAAGGAATTTGAGGAACCCGGTGTGAAGAGAAGGAAAGTAGGCTACCTTGAAAACTAAAGTATCTACCCTTAAATATAAGGAAGAAAATAATAGAAGCAATTATTCCTAGGAAACATATGGTATTGTCCTCATCCATACTTTCCAATGGTGATGAAACAAAAGAACCAATCGAAACAGTTGATTCAAGAGCACAACAAGAAGAGACACTTTATTTCATGCAAGAAACAAGAGAGGAACTTGGAATAACAAAGGAATTAGGTACAATGGAGACAAAACCCTCTCCTTCCACACAAGAACCAATAAGGGAGGAAGATTCAATTGAGAGAAGAGATTTCATTGAAGAACTATTGGGGAGGTTGCATTCCATAAATCAATAAAGAAGGACTCATACTGTACTACAATTGAGGGCTGAGAATTGTACTACAATTCAGTCTGAGAAATGGACATCGTTGCAACATAAAATAAAAGATAAAATCATGCTCAAATTAAGATATATTAATTACAGGATGAAAAATAAAATAAAAAAGATGAGGTAAAGAATACAAGAGGCACCAACAAGTATATAATACTTATATCAAGTGGATAATATTAGCGAGTAGGTTTGTGGTAAATTACAAGAAGAATATGTCAAAGCTAAACATGAAGAATTAGTTGAGAAACTAGTAAAATTCATGGAAAATGAAACCCAAATTGAGGAGGCCATGACTAAGGAACAAGAAACAAAAATAGAGGAAGTTGTACCCTCTCAACAACTAAATGTTGGGACTCAAACAAAGGAGGAAATACCTCCTAAAAATATTAACCATGAAACTTACATAAATCCCTACAGAGGAAATTTAAATCCAAACACATATTGAAAGCTATTTCTAGTTGATAGGTTGTATCAAATATTCGAGTAATTTTAAGTGATTGTGACTATTAAGTTATGACATTGGGAAAAAAATTGATTAACATTTTGATCATCATTGATAATTGATGGTGAAAATTATTTATGTAAATAATATTTTAATTTAATTTTATTTAAAAATTAGTGAGATAAATTAATGAGAGAACCCAACTATGATAAGAGAAATTCTTTATTCCATGGGAAAAGTGGAAAAGTGATAGTAGTCACCATGGTGAAAGTAAATGTTTTCCATGAGGAAAAGTGTAAACCTACCCCCTAAGAGTGTGGGAGGTTAGGAAACAAGATAAAAAGAACTCAGGACAAGACTCTCAAGAGTTAGGGAGAAGGATAACTCTAAAAAGAAAGAAAATACCTAGGTAGTCTATTAGAGATTTTTGAGCACTTGTGTAGAGTTAGAGCTTGGAGGTTTTGAGAAAGAACCATGCTATGGAAATTACCGCTAGAAGGTTGCTGACATTTTCATTTTCTCGTGGAATAAAGTATTTGGATAGAGGTGACAAGAGTTAGGAGTGTGTTATACCTTTTATAATTTATCTCTTAGAATTATTAACTCAAATATTTGCAGTCTGAGGTAAAATCATGTTCAAGGTAGTTGGATGCTAATATTTATTGTCTCTCAATATCTTCTTAATAATATATTAATATACATACTTTTGTGGAAGTAGAAATAACCATAGAATTCTTAGAAAATTCATTATTGTTAACATTTGTAGAGAAAACCTAAATATAGAAATAACTTAAATATTCATATTCAAATATTGTTTTATTTATTTGTGTTTAACATAGAAATAGACTAACAAAAATGATCATTGAATAGATAATGTAAACCTTTTAAACAAATTAAATTTTCTTGAATAAAATTAATATACATGTTATTTGTGACTATAAATTATATTCTTCTTATTCTTTTTAATTATTAAAAATAAATTTATGAAACGGATGTGTATGTAACTAAATGAAAGATAAATTATGTATTAAAACCATTCTATAGCTACAAAACTTAGCCATTGTAACAAACAATTCACAGAGAAAATAAAAGAAGCTATATAGATTTATTTAAATAGAGGTAGACACTTAAAAAGAACAAAAGTAAATTAAAAAAAAAGAAGTCATAATTTAATAATTCAAATTAGAGCATACTTAAGGTTTAAATAGGGTGAAACCCTCAAAGGTAGGGCCAACTATTAACCCTATTGTTCTAAGTCTGATATAGAGGACTTCTAAATGGGTAAAACCCTAGAAAAGTACATTGAACCCTTTTTTTGACCATAATGATAGTCACCACGATGTGGGTTAATGTAAAAGAAAAACCTTCAAGAGACTCACTACATGACTGAGTCTGTAGTGAAACATGGATTACCTCTTATCTCTTTGAGGGCATGAGTACATAGGGTTGTAATCCTTAAACTCGGTCTAGCAACTCTTGATGGGAGGTCTTCCTTAGACACTATGAGGACACTCTCTATCTATGTAACAGGAGATAGAGTTACCAAATAGAAATAGAAGACTAAATGATTGAGGCACCAAGGACTATTTAAAATGAAATTACTTGTAGTGATTTGATGCAGGAACATCTCTCCACGTCAACCAGCCAGCCAACCAACCAAGCTAGCGAATTTGAATCACACGCTAAAAGAGAGGTGTAGCCTCATCTAAATTTGAATTCAATGTAATTTAAATGCTTAGGCTGTTGAGCGAGGAAGCCGTGCCTTTGTGTAGGCATAGAGTAGATCGGCCTTTAATGAGTGTAATGGCTGAGATATAGATCTGATTTTGGACTAGACAACCCATTCAATATAATTGAATAGGGTAGGTAGATTGGAGGGAAGCGCTTGAAGAGCCCCCTCAGGTAAAAAGAGATTTCATATCTCATTTTGTAGGTGTGGAGGAGAAAATAGAGAATCTACATGTAGAGAGCAGAAGAGAGGATATGAGAGCTTGTTACAGGCCGTGCTCATGAACACCTTGTAATTATAGGTATTTTCCATATTTAATACAAAGAGGAGTTGTTCCTGCATTACGCTGTGTTATGTGAATGTTCTATGAGTGTTCTTTTATGCTATAGATGTATATTGTAATTGTGCATTTGCAGGAGTGTGTTGGATTTCAGGGTTGAAGGCCTTTGAGGCTTCACACCAGGAGGGTGTGAAAGAACACTGCAGGTTCTGAGAGCCATGAACAGAGGATGCACTTCTAAACACTGCGGGCTCAGACAAAGGCATGCTGAGGCACAAGAGCTGGAATCAGCAACTCAGGGAAGACCTCAAGGTTGTTGAACACCTCAGGAGGTAGGGCTGTGTATGAGAACACAGTTGCAAACAAAATCATTGAGGGTTCTATGAAGCTCGGCCAAGTGGGCATTGAACATATGTGCTATGGTGCAATTGCAGAAGAACTCGGCTGTGAGTTCAGACGGAAGAACCAGAATCAGTCAGGATTCTGAGGGCTCTTTCACGAGGGCATCGAGCAAGGGCAAGTAGTGCACGAAGAAGACAGAACTACTAAAAATTATGTAAGAGGATACTCTGCTAGGTTGGCATTTGAGTTAGTGTGCACACAGGCTCAACAAGTAGTTTTTTGAGCAGAAGGATAGCCAGGAGGGCATCCATTTCATTCTCCATCTGAAGGAGAAGAAGGACAAAATCCCTTAGGGGTCTGAGTGGTTGAGAAGCTCAGGAGGGCAAGTGCTTTCATGCACATAGTCGTGACTGCAAGGTGTACATAGGTTGAAGAACACTTTGGGGGAGTTCAAAGTTCCCAAAGTTCAAGAGGGGCAGGGTCGAGGAGAAAGCGCGCAGTGAGAACTCAAGCAAGGGAGCTCACAGAGAAAGGAGGAGAAAGGTCAGAGCCTTTGGGAGACTTGGAATTCTTCCAGGCATAGGAAGAAAGTGCGTAATCTCAGGAGGAAGCACAGTAACCACCAGATCTGCCAGAGGAAAAGATCTGGACCATTGATTCTCACGTCCAGGGAGCGGATAGGAAGAGATGATCTGAGCCGTCAGATCCTGAGTAGAATGCCTGACAACCGTCAGATTTTTTGAGAGTTGCACGGGGTTTAAACCTCAGGAAAAACAGAGGAAACATCCCAACAGGAAGGTTGTCATCGAGATATCAGCACTCAGGATATTGAAGTTCTCAAGGTCGAGGAAGTTGGGACACTTCAAGTCTCGAAACAACGAAGTGATTTGAACAACCCGTTTGAAGAGACGCGTGGCGGAGATCGAGCGTTGTCGACACTTTGGTGCATCGGAGTTTGGTGTTTCGCGAGTCCTGGGAACAAGGAAACTGGGACACTTGGAGTCATGAAATCGCGAGGAGAGATCAGAACCGTCCATCTTGAGGAGGACACGTGGAAGTAATCAAGCACCATCGGGAAAAGTCTCGAAAGGGAAGACTCCATCAGAGTTTTGGGGCTCGACAAATCGGAGGTTCTGAGGCAAAGGATCGAGGATATCCATAGCGAAAACCTTGATATAATCAGAGCCGTCCATCTGTTGGGACAGGTGGAAATCATCGAGATTCATCGACATTTTGGCCATCGGGACTCAAACAGGTAAGAGCTTTTTGTTTTAGCGTTTGGCGAAGTCCGAGGCTTAATCTGGACCATCCGTCATTTGGGACGCGTGTCGAAGATCCGAAGAAAGTCAGGGATCGATATATCGGGGATTCCGTGGACATGAAGTCTTTGCATTTCAGAATCGTGAACCCCGAAGAATTGTGGGCCAGCTGTCAGCATAGTGAAGAGTCGGGATTTGGAGAATCGGCAATCCCATGGGCATATGCATTTTGGCATTGAAAACCTCAAAAACCCCGACGAGAGATAAGACTGAGGTCATGGGGATAATGGTCATATGGGCCAGAGCTTAGCTAGGAGGGATAACGTGCATTGGGATTCAGAGGATCGTGAGTCCGGAGGACTTGTGAGTTTCAAAATTTGAAAGTCCAAAACCCCAATGAAGAGGTATGGATACGGTCATATAGAGGGAGGTCATATGGACCGAAAAGACTAGCCCAGGGGACTAACGGGGATTGGAGAGCATCAGGAAATTGAAACCCAAAACCCCAATAGGAGGATATAAGGTTGCGGTCTTATGGAGAGTGGGCATATGGACCAGAGGGCATAGCCAGGAGGGGCTAAGGCTAACAGAGAGCTCATCGATGATCGGGGATTTGAGAGTGCTGGAAATCTTGACATTGGGACGGATGAAACCCTGAAACTCGATATTACATTCCCTGTGGGAAATTTGTTCATGGTCATCCAGAAGGCTGTGTGGGTGAAGAAAAGGACCTGTGGACCGGGTTTTTAGCAGAGATTCCACGGATAAATCAAGAAAGCTAATTCAGATCACATGCGTGAGGAATTGAACGATCCTGAGAGAGCGGGTGAGTCGAGGGGAAAAATCCTCGCCTGCGTCAAGTGGTATTAGATCTTTTTTCTTGTCTGTATATTTCAGGTAAGAGAAGTAGGGAGATAAGGGAATACTCTGATACACGTCAAGCGGTATTAGAGCAAGAACTTTTTTTCTATATTTAAAGCAGAGGAGAGAAGGTCAAAGAAGACAGAGCATTGGAGACTTTGTAAGGATTTGTTTGTAGGGAGGCAACAGTCCGGAAGACAGTCAGGGAGACTGTAGGAGGATGAAGCTGGTAGAACTCTTAGTGCAAAGTGACAGCAACAGATTTGTCGGGAAGGAAAATAGAGGCAGCAACATGGCTACTGAAGGCCATAGGTATGCTGGGAGGAAAGAATTATGGAGCCAAGAAGATATAGATGAAGAGCTCGCTGATATAAATAAAGAAATAGAAAATCTTGCATTGAAGATGCAGCAGAAAGCCAAGCCGAGATGGGTGTATGAATGGCCCATGAAGGAAGCCAAAAGAAAAATGGCTAGTCAAGGAGTTGATGGTCAAAAGACAGCGGAGGCTATTAATAGGACGGTTGAGGTATGTGAACCAGAGACTAGGAGAAGTCTCAATGATTTGGAAATTGAAATGGGATCGGATGATAATCTCAAGCACTGCCAGGAGGGCAGAGAAGAAATTCCAAATTGCCAGGAGGGTAATGAATTGAGATCACTGCGGGATCTCATGGACTGTCAGGAGGACAGCTAGGGAATTTCAACTTTCCAGGAGGGAAATGATAAGAGATCGGTGTGGGATCTCGAAGACTTCCAGGAGGGCAACAGAATCATCCCATATTGCTAGGTGGGCAGGGATGAGAAAATGAGTCAGAATCAACCAGAGGAGTTGACAGAGTAGGTGAGCTCTGAAAGGGATCAGTAGGTGCAGTTGACAAAGGAAGATCAGGATAATATTCTGATGATTGGAGGAATTGGAGTATTCCTACCATTTGCTAAGGAGGAGGCATAAATTTTTGTTGCAGGTGCAGCAACAGAAGAAGAACAGTCACAACTGATGATGACTGTCAGGGAAGATGAAGGATTGGAGCAGACTTTGGAAGCTGCCCAAGCAGATGAAGAAAATGAGCATTCTGGGGAGTGTCTCAATGTATTCAACCAAGAAGTTGAGGAAGATGTAGCATTGAAGCTGACAATAGAAGAAGTAGATGAAAAGGAAGGTGAGCATTCCAAGGAATGGCTGAACATTTTCAGCCAGGACGCTGAAAAGACTACAGTAGGGGAGTTTGCAACAAAAAAAGAAGGGGCAGATAACATTTTTTTTGTTGTTTTGTGGGAAAACATAGAATCCCTGGAAGAAAGGGTGAAAGTGCAGGGCGTGCAAATTCAATAGGTGAAGTTGGAAGCTGAGGAAGGAGGCATGGGGGATCATGGTGATTTGCTCATGTTCCAAAAAAGTTTGTAGCTGAGGAGACTGCATGAACAGAGCCAGCCACTAGAGAAGCTGGATGCAGTGATCGAGGAGATCATGGAGATTATGTTGAGGTCAGAAGAGAATGCCAGCGAGGAGCAGCTGAGCATAAGAAAAGAAGCAGGAGCGCAGCAGGAGCAGCAACAACAACATAATGGAGCAGATGGGAAGCTCCAGATGTTTGTTTGGGATCCATGAGGATTTCCAATAGCTGAGAGGGGAAGCGCATGAGCAGGAGCTCAGGATTTTGCAGCTAAGGATTTTGATGCAGGAGCATCTCTCCATGTCAGCCAACCAGCCAGCCAGCCACGCCAGCGAATTCAAATCGCACGCTAAAAGAGAGGCGCAACCTCATCTAAATTTGAATTCAATGTAATTTAAATGCTTAGGTTGTTGAGCCAGGAAGTCATACCTTTGTGCAGGCATAGACTAGATCGGCCTTTAATGAGTGTAATGGATGAGATCTAGATATGATTCTGGACTAGACAACCCATTCAATGTAATTGAATAGGGTAGGTAGATTGGAGGGAAGCGCTCGAAGAGCCCCCTCAGGTAAAAAGAGATTTCATATCTCATTTTGTAGGTGTGGAGGAGTAAATAGAGAATCTGGGTGTAGAGAGAAGAAGAGAAGAGTCGAGACCTTGTTACAGGCCATGCTCAGGAACACCTTGTAATTACAGGTATTTGCCATATTTAATACAAAGAGCAGTTTTTCCTGCATGTACGCTGTGTTATGTGAATGTTCTGTGAGTGTTATTTTATGCTGTAGATGTATACTGTAATTGTGCATTTGCAGGAGTGTGTTTGATTTCAAGGTTGAAGGCCTTTGAGGCTTCACACCAAGAGGGTGTGACAGAACACTGTAGGTTCTGAGAGCCATGCACAAAGGATGCACTTCTGAACACTGCGGGTTCAGACAAAGGCATGCTGAGGCACAAGAGCTGGAATCAACAACTCAGGGAAGACCTCAAGGTTGTTGAACACCTTAGGAGGCAAGGCTATGTATGAGAACACAGTTGTAAAAAGAATCATTGAGGGTTCTGTGAAGCTCGGCCAAGTGGGCATTGAGCATATGTGGTGCGGTGCAATTGAGGAAGAACTCAGCTGTGAGTTCAGACGGAAGAACCAGAATCACTCAGGATTCTGAGGGCTCTTCCAGGAGGGAATCGAGCAAGGGAAGTTAGTGCATGAAGAAGAAAGAACTACAGAACATTCTGTAAGAGGATACTCTTCCAGGTGGGAATTTGAGTTAGTGTGCAGACGGGCTCAACAAGTAGTTGTTTGAGCAGAAGGATAGCCAGGAGGGCATCCATTTCATTGTCCATCTAAAGGAGAAGAAGGACAAAATCCCTTAGGGGTCTGAGTGGTTGAGAAGCTCGGGAGGGAGAGTGATTTCATGCACAGAGTCGTGACTGCAAGGTGTGCAAAGGTTGAAGAACTCTTTGGGGGAGTTCAAAGTTCCCAAAGTTCAGGAGGGATAGCGTCGAGGAGAACACGCGTGGCGAGAAATCAAGAAAGGGAGCTCATGGAGAAAGGAGGACAAAGGTCAGATCCTTTGGGAGACTTGGAATTCTTCCAGGCATAGGAAGAAAGTGCACAAGCTCAGGAGGAAGCACAACAGTCGTTGGATCAGCCGGAGGAAAATATCTGGACCGTTGATTCTCACGTCCAGGGAGCGTACAGGAAGATATGATCTGAGCTGTCATATCATGAGTAGAATGCCTGACAGTCGTCAGATCTATCGAGAGTTGCACGGGGTTTAAACCTCGTGAATAGTAGAGGCAACATGTTAAGAACCTAAATAGATCTACCAATATAATAACCACAAATACTGAATACAAAATCACCACAACAGATATAGAAGAACAATATAGAAAATCACAAATTTATTATAGAAACCCTTGAGGTAGGGCAACACCATACAATGGATCCTATTATGGAAAGGATCCTCTCCTGTTCACTTGCCTCTTCGAGTGGGCATCCTCCTATTGAGTTATTGCTCCAAATACAATACTTCTCTTCATGTCTCATTACATTGCTTGAACCCCTTTATATAGTGCTACCATCACCTAAGAACATTCTAGAGGAGGAATCTTCTAGAAGTAGAACCTTCTAAGAAGTCCTCTTACATTTATTATATCTAACTAGCATAGTGGACCTTATTTAATAATATAGTGGACCTAGTCCACCTTACATTGAATGACCTCCACTATTATCACTATGGGCCCTCTGGGCCCCCCACTACCTCTCTAGCTACCTTACATATCCAAAGTAGGGATTGCCTCTAAATGGGCCCTATAAGCCAATAGTTCCAATTTTCTAGCTAGAGAGTACAAAAATAGATGATAGATTAGATAATGATACATTTCGCATCATACCTCCCCGCTAAGGTAATATTTTCATCGATAAAATATTTTACTAAAGGAGCTTAGAAATTTTTTCCCCCACCTTCATATTTGAATACCATTTGTCCTTTCCAAGAAGTTGTTCTTTCAACCAAATATACTAGAGTTCACACTGTAGTCTAATTGTTCTAGACTTCCTCTACAAAAAAAAATCTCCTAAATTTGCCTAAGATTCTAGTGCTAAGCTCTCTATGGTAGTGTTGACATGAGAAAACATGTCTTCCTACAATAGGGGATCATCAATCGATCAATTCCCCCATTAATACTATAGTCATTTTCTATGGTGATGTCCTCTAGTATGTGGGCCTTGTTGCCACCAAATAGATTCCCCCCTAAAGTAGAGTTTCATTAAAACTTTCCTAAATTCTAAATGAAGTTCTATTTAATTATGCATAATGAAATCATATAACTAATACATCCTATATATCTAGGATCGGATTTAGAATAAATTCAGAAATAGAAGGAAGAATGATTTCCAAATATAGGAAACAATTTACTAATGAAGGTACATGTTAAGATCAAATATAATATCTTAATCCATTTAAATAAAAATTTATGTGAATGAATAGATAATGTACAGTATACTTTATTAGTTTTATTAAGAGATTGTAGAAAACAAGAAAGGAATTTCAATATTCTGAGATGAAAATTTTTAATCAAGCACTTACAAGAGTTTATTGTGAAACATGCAAATCGACATCAACAATTTCGCGATAAAATTTGGTTTAAAACCAATGTTATGTAACTCGTATAAATACACAGTTTCTATAACAATATTTACAACAATTAATTCTTTGATCATTTCCTAAAACATGAGAGAAATGAATAGGTTATAGTTCTCGTTTTTCTTACTATAAAATGTTTTAAAAATTATAATCTAATTGATCAGAATATAAAGTTTAATTACAACCATTCTCACCTCTCGAAAGAGTTCGTTATAACAAAAACTCTTCACAACAGACAAAACCCATCTCCTTACCTTGATAAGAATATACAATGAAAAATCACAAGGATTTAAGACTCTTATTTCCTTTTAGTCCTATATAAATATACAAACATAAACTCAAAAAATTCAACCCTCTAGAAAGAAATTTAGACCTCCTACTTATTGAAAATAGATTCCTTTATAATCACCTTATATGACTTCATTGTTCATTCATGTTTTTACACAGTTTCAACCAATTCTTTTTCCATACAAGATTTTGTTGAACTTATGCTTATACTCAAAGTGAGGGGAGGGGGGTGAATCAACACAAGATACTTTGTACTTTAAATTATAATTCATCAATAATTCATTAACTTTAAAACAATAAATGCAAGTAAACTCAAATCATAATACATAGAGTTTAATGTGGAAACCTTGCACGAGAAAACCACAAAACATATCTTTACACTAATCTGCTCAGTTGAGAACCAACCCAACAAGTTATTGTGTAGGCAACAACCTAATAGAGAGACCAATATCCTTAGATGAACATCAAATTAGTAAGAACTGTATAGGAACCAACCTAACATATTGAAACACCGAGTAATTTTGACTTCACCTCTACGCTTCATGCTTCATGTATTTTAGAGCATGATAATACCCTTAAATTTATCCTCCATGTCCTAGTAAACTTCATTGCATCGTTCTGAGAATATAATCTTAGACTGCAACAACACAACCTCAAAACAATACACTTTGTATCATCATAGAACTTAGTCCTTCATAGCACACCCTTAAAACTCCAAGAAAATCCTCTTATACACGTTTAGACCACAAGAGTACTGTCGAACTTTTGTTCTGCACCTAAGACTTGATATTCATTCTTGGGTTCTCTTCAAATGCCTACATCTATCCTATATTTATAGTATTTTTGTGCTCACTTTTAGGGCCGACCTATAAAGACTAGCTAGGCCATCCTAAACGTTTTGGGTGGGATTTATAACATAAAAATTAATATATCATAATTCCAAATAAGTTACAGAGGGTTCCATATGTTGGAAAATATTTAACAGTAATAGACAACGAATGGAAAATATTTAACAGACAGCGAATGCTTGTCATTGATGGCAAGTACAACAATGAATATGACATGAGTACAGGAAGTTTGTAACCGACAGGAAAACAGAAGATAAGTTTAGGAAGATTGAATGATCGAAGGCAACATAACATTGATCGAATGATCAAAGGCCCGTAAAGTTTGAGAAGCATTTGTGAGCGTTGGATCCCATTCAAAATTCTTGAAAGAATGAGGGCCAACAGATCTGAATGTAGACAAGAAGAGCATTGAAGAGGATGACAGATCTCAGACGTTAGATCCAAGCGCAGGACCCGACCATCGTTGGATCAAGGAGAACCTGTATGATTTTTAAAGTACAACAAGGAGAAGCCGACATATAAAATTTTGAAAGAAGGAGGACCGTCCATTTATGGTTAGGACACGTGGGGATAGATCGTCATTTCGCTAACTAGAGAGTCAAAGGAACAGGGTTCCCTAACCTCTCGAAATCATGATATGCGAAATCACAATTTAATCTGAGCCATCAGATCAAGGTTTAATCTGGACCATTGATTCCAGTCCATTTCGGAGTTTCGCGGATCGAGAGTTGGAGATGTCAAATATTATTAACAATAGGAATCCCGATATCGCGATATGCAAAATCACGATTTAATCTAAGCCGTCAGATCAAGGTTGAATCTGGACCGTTAATTCCATTCCATGTTAGAGTTTCGGGGATCAAGAGTTGGAGATGTTAAAGATTATTAACAAGAGGAATCCCGATATCGCGATATGCGAAATCACAATTTAATCTGAGTCGTCAGATCAAGGTTGAATCTAGACCATTGATTCAAGTCCATGTTGGATTTTCGTGGATCGAGAGTTGGAGATGTCAAAGATTATTAACAACAGGAATCCCAATATCGCGATATGCAAAATCGCGATTTAATCTGAGCCATCAGATCAAGGTTGAATCTGGACCATTGATTCCAGTCCATGCCGGAGTTTCGGGGATTGAGAGTTGGAGATGTCAAAGATTATTAACAATAGGAATCTCGATATCACAATATGCAAAATCATGATCTAATCTGAGCCATCAGATCAAGATGGAATCTGGACCGTTGATTCCAGTCCATGTCGGAGTTTCAGTTATCGATAGTTGGAGATGTCAAAGATTATTAACAAGAGGAATCCCGATATCGCGATATGTGAAATCACGATTTAATATAAGCCGTGAGATCAAGATGTGATCTGGACCGTTGATCTGACTCCATTACGGAGTTTCGTGGATCAGGACTTTGAAGTGACAAAAACTCTGAACAACAAGAATGTCGAAATCACAATTCAATCGCAGTCGTTGAATCAAGATTAGATCTGGACCATGGAATCGTAGGACATGTGGCACGTGATCCACATTTCGCTGATTTGGGGTCAATGGGGCATAGTGTTGAAAATCACGAAATGAGAAATCGCGAAAGTGCTTTATGCATAAGTGCGTGGTCATAGTCATTGATCACATCGATGGAAGATGGAGGTAGAAGACAGAGGTGTTAAGCTTAGCCAACAAAATGCCAAAATGAATGCAAGATCTCATGAAGCCAATCCAACGGTGCAGGTGAATTTGAACAAAGATCAGAGGGTTACTATTTTCTCATAGTTAACTCCTCAGTTATGAATCTGTTAGCGAAATGGACTCATGATTTCCAATCAGTTGGTGTTTCAGTTTCTTGGACAATTGTATTTATTTTTCCTAAGGAAATTCGAAGGGGAATCATCGTTGGTGCGGATAAAAGAAAATGAGACAGACTATGTGGGATGGTTGTTCTGTACGAAAAATGAATGAAACTGTAAGAAAGGGAAAATCATAGAATGTGCAGTGTGAGATGGAGAATATGCACAGTGTGAGATGAAACTCAGAGAAGAGTAAAGGATGATGAAAATAAGTTGAAGGAGAGAAGAATGACAGAACGATTTGATGCAGAGAAGACTTGCTGAACAAACAGAGGAAGAGAAGAAAAACAGAACAATTAGTAGAAGACGAGATTTACAGAACAAAGAAAGATTGGTAAGAATTGATTTATCTGCATAGTTGACTATTTATTTATTCATTAATATTTTAGGGAGGTTGGGAGGTGCTCGGGAGGATTGTTGTCCTCAGAGGTTCATGTAAGAAATTGAACACAGGAAGTTGTAGTTTCCATCTGGTTGCAGCCAGAGAAACTAGGGTGGCAGGGTGGTGCAAGGGAGAACAAGTGTTCTCTGTTATATAGGTTGGAGCCTGTGTAACTGGAAGTTGGTGCTTCCATCCAGTTGGTGTTGTAACATTAAGGGAGTTGGTGCTTCCTTATAGTGGGTGCTAGAGAAACTAGAGAGTAGGTGCTCTCAAACAAGTTGCATCTTGTAAAACAGAGGTAGCAGCCTCACATTGAGTTGGTGCTCAATTATAAATGATGTACAAAGTTTAAAAGACTACCTATAATTTCGAAGAAGAAGAGGTTTTCTCCCTTTATGGGTTTCCTTGTGAAAATCTGTCTCTGTGTATACCTTATGTGTGACTAATGCTCTTTACTTTTACTATCCATATGTTGTATATTGGTGATGATCACTTGAAGAAAGATTAATAATGTTTTAATAGACTTAAAATTGTTTAAGCTCAATTACAACTGATTCACCCCCCCTCTCAGTTGTCTTAGTAATTTCAACAATTGGTATCAGAGCCAGTTCCTTTTTTTCAAAGGTAGATCTGTAAGCTTAAACATGACAAGTTATGAAGGGACTTCAGCCTCTAAGCCCCCTCTGTTTGATGGAACAAATTTTTCCTTCTGGAAGATTAGAATGAGAACATACTTAATGGCTTTGGGTGCCAATGTTTGGGATGTAGTAGAGACTGGATATACAAATCCTGTTGTGCTAGACTCCAAGGATGATAAGTTAGAGTTGAGTTTTAATGCTAAGGGGATGAATGTTATCTTGAATGGACTTGCTGAAGCTGAGTTTGTAAAGGTGATGCATCTTGATACTGCCAAATCAAGGTAGGATAAACTTATTAGCAGTTATGAAGGAAATGAGAAAGTAAAAGATGCCAAAATTCAAACATACAGATTGAAATTTGAACAACTAAAGATGAATGAAGATGAAACAATTCGCAAGTATTTTTTAAGAGTTGAAGAACTTGTAAATGCCATGAAGGGTCTTGGTGAGAAGTTTGATGACTCACTCTTAGTTCAGAATATTTTAAGATCTTTGCCTGATAAATTTAATACAAAAGTCTCTACAATAGAAGAATTAAATGATCTTAAAACTTTGTCCATTGGTCAACTTCTAGGAACTCTAACTGCATATGAAATGAGAATTAACAAAGATAAATATAGTAGTAGAGAAGCATCTTTTAAACCAGACAAGAATATTGATTCAGAATTAGATGATATTGAGGCAAAATTTGTGGGAAGGTTAAAGAAAGGGTCAGGAAAATATCAAGGGAAGTTGCCCTCCAAATTCTTTAACTGTGGTAAGATAGGTCATTTTGCATCTAAGTGTACCCATCAGAAAAATGACCATAACTCTGATGATGAAAAGAAGTACAAATACAAGAAATATAATAAGAAGAAAAGTTTGGTTGCAAATAATGACAATTCCTTAGAAGACACCGATAGTGACTCATCCTGTGAAGATAAGAAAAATGACTTCATGCTTATGGCCAAGGAGGATTATGATAATAAAATCATAGGAAGAGATGATAATGATGAAGAAGTTGTGGTTGATTTGGAAGGAGAAATGATCAGTGCACTGGAAGAAATTGATAGACTCAGAACTAAGAACAGAAAGAAAAAACAATTGTTGACACAGTTCGAGAAAGACAGTAAAAAACCTGATGAAGACTTTGCTCTGCTGAAAGTGGAATTAGAAGAGGCAAAGAAAATAGAAGACATACTGAAAAAACAATTGTCATAGAAGAAAGTCAGGTGTGAAGCCTTAGAAGAAGAGATAGTAAAAACTAGAAAAGAAATGGAGAAATTTAAAGGATTGTATCATCAAAATATTCCAAGTATTAAAGCCTCAGAAGAATTAACCTCCATTCTAAATCAAAAAAGAAATTCAAAGTTGAAATATGGATTGGGATATGAAGAAGGATCAAGTAGTGATCATCCAAGTAATACAAAATCTATCAATTTTGTCAAATCCTCAAACATTGACAATAGTCACTCTGCAGAAACAAAGAAAGAAAATCAGCCACCAAGAAGAAATGAAAGAAAAATCCCTAGAATCGAATTTGTAGACCAGAAATATTACTGGCATAATAGAAGTCGACCTCCTCAAAGAAGACAGATTTTTTCAAGGTACAAAGATTTTTTCTATGGTTATTGTTTTCTCTGCTCTAATTTTGGTCACAAAGCTATAAACTGTTCTTTAAGATTTATATATGAACAATCAAGATATTCAATGAATAACTATCTTCCACAACAAAGATTGAGACAGCCAAGCAACAAACAATCACATATTATAAATCATGTGATGACTAGGAGAAGGACACAGGTGAAACACAACAACATATATGTGCATAACAATCATTATGATCTATTATTTAGTGAACCAGAATGGTACAACTGTCATAATTATGGTCATAAAGCTGCAGACAGTTGCTTAAGGAAATACAATTCAGATTTGATCCCCACTACTGAAAATGTCAAAGTTTGGAAGAAGAAAGTAGATGACATGTGTGGACTAGTGCTATTAGCCCAAAGGAAAAATAATCCCTGGTATATTGACAGTGGATGCTCCAAACACATGACTAGATACAGAAGTAAGTTTCTAACTCTAAGTGATAGAAAATCACGGAATGTAACTTTTGGAAATGATGCACCAGGAAAGATAAAAGGTAAAGGAATTGTAAGTTTGTGTAACGGAAAAAGAAAAGCTCAAGATGTTTTGTTTGTAGAAGATTTGAAACATAATCTGCTTAGTGTTAGTTAAGCCTGTGACCGAGGGTGTGAAGTTGTTTTTACCTCTAAAGACTATAGAATAAAATCTATGGATTCAGGTCAGCTAGTTGCAAAAGGTATAAGAACAAAAGACAATGTCTATGTTTTAAAAGAAGAAGAAGAAGAATGCCACTTAAGAAAATATGATGAAAGTTGGTTGTGGCATAGGAGACTTGGTCACCTAAATTTTGATCACATAATCACACTAAAAAACAATGGGGTGGTAAAATATCTTTCGAAGATATCAAAGCCATATGACTCTGTTTGTAAATCCTGTCAGATAGGAAAGATTACTCGCACTCATTTCAAATCTAAAAAATTTCCCTCAACAGAAAAACCTCTCCAGTTAGTACATATGGATCTATGTGGTCCATCAAGTAAATAAGGTACAGGAAAATAAAATTACTTTATGTTGATTATTGATGACTATTCTAGACTAACTTGGGTTGCCTTTTTGAATGAAAAATATGAAGCATTTGAAAAATTCAAAGCATTTAAGGCTCTGACTGAGAATCAAACAGGAAAAATATTAAAGGCAGTAAGGTCTAATAGAGGAGGAAAGTTTAGTTCAGGGAACTTCAAAGAGTTATGTGATAAGAATGGGATCAAAAGAGAGTACACAATTCCAAAGGCTCCACAGCAAAATGGATTTGTTGAGAGGTAGAATAGGTTAGTACAACAAATGGAAAGATCAATGATGAATGAAAGGAACATACCTCAGACATATTAGGTGGAAGCAATTCATACAGTTGTTCATATCCTTAACAAAGCTCATCTCAGACCTCATAGTGACAAGACCCCTTATGAACTTTGGTTTGGAAGACCTGCTTCAATCAAGCATTTTAAAGTTTTCAGGAGTAAATGTTATATCAAGAACAATGATGAAAATATTGGCAAATATGATGACCAGGCTGATGAAGGTATCTTCTTGGGTTATGATACAAATAGTAAAGGGTAGAGATGCTACAATAAGAGACTGCACAAACTAAATGATTGTATAGATATAAAAGTTGATGAAGAAATCTCAGTCAGAAATGTAAGTAGTGCTGAACCAAGAAAAGAAGATACAATTGAAGATGAAGATGAACAGGTCCAAGGATCAGAAAGAGAAGTGTCTAGATGAGATGAAGATACAAATATTCAAACTAACACAAATAAGAAGAAAGAAAAAAAATCACCTCTCAAAATTATTAGAAAGAATCATCTTGAAAATCAGATAATTGGGGATATAAATGGAGTTCGGACAAGAAGGAAATTGATTAAAGACTCAGAAAAATATCATGTTGCCTTTTTATCTATGGCTGAAAATAAAAATTTTGAGGAAGCTATCCAGGAAGATAATTGGATTAGAGAAATGAATGAAGAGCTTGATCAGATTGAGAAGAACAATACTTGGGAGCTTGTCCCTAGAACTGAAGATAAGAATGTAATAGTTTCCAAATGGGTGTTCAAGAATAAAATGAATGAAAAAGGACAAGTTGTTAGAAATAAAGCCAGATTGGTCTGTAAAGGATATACACAAGTTGAAGGTTAGGACTTTGATGAAATTTTTTCACTAGTGGCAAGATTGGAAGTTATCATAATGTTTCTTGCTTATTCATGTCAAAATAACTTCAAAGTTTATCAGATGGGTGTTAAGTCAACATTTCTTAATGGAGATCTAGAGGAAGAAGTATATATGGAGAAACCTGAAGGATTCTCATTGACAAATAATCCTAATTATGTTTGTAAGCTGAAGAAGGCCTTATATGGACTAAAAAAAGCACCACGAGCTTGGTATTATAGACTAGACACATTTCTACAAGAAAAAGGGTTCAAGAAAGGCACTGTTGACAGTAACCTTTACATTAAGTCTGAAGGTGATAATTTACTAGTTGTTTTGGTTTATGTAGATAATATTATTTTTGGTTGTACTAATGAATCATATGTCTAGTGGTTTTCTGACTCTATGCAAACAGAATTTGAAATGTCCATGATAGGAGAACTGTCATATTTTCTTGGCCTACAAGTAAAACAAAGATCTGCAGGAATTTCTATTTCTCAAGAAAAATATTTGAAAGAGATGTTGAAGAAATTTTAGATGGAAGATTCCTCTATAGTTAGCACACCTATGGTGGTTGGTTGCAAGTTGAGTAAATATGATATCTCACCTGATGTTGATCAAAGGACATATCTCTCTATGATAGGAAGTCTTATGTACATCACAGCATCCCGTCCTGTTATAATGCAAGTTGTTGGAATGGTAGGTCATTTTCAGTCTGCTCCTAAACAAAGTCATTTAGTAGCTGTCAAAAGGATATTTAATTACTTGAAGGGAACAATGACTTATGGTGTGTGGTATCCTAGAAATCAAAATTTCCAGTTAACTGCTTATTTAGATGCAGACTGGGCAAACTGTGTTGATGAGAGAAAAAGCACAAGTGGAGTAGCATTCTTTTTGGGTGACTCATTAGTTTCATGGCTTAGTAAAAAGAAAGGATCCATTTCATTATCCACTACAGAAGAAGAATACATTGCTACTACTACTTGTTGCACACAAATTTTATGGATGATACAAACTCTTGCAGATCTGAAGGTAACTTACACTGATCCTATTCCAATACATTGTGATAACACCAGTGCCATTAGTGTCTCCAAGAATCCTTTTCTTCATTCCAAGAGTAAGAATATTCCAATAAAGTATCATTTTCTCAGAGAACAAGTTACAAACAAAATTGTTTAGTTGAATTATATTCCTTCCAAAGAACAGATGGCTGATATCTTTACTAAACAATTAGCAGCAACCCCTTTTGGATATCTTCGTAAAAAATTGGGGGTTATAATTTCTTGTGTCTAATCTATTCACCTAGTTAGGGGGAGTACTTATTGAATATCTGGTATATTTTCAAGATGCTTATAGTCGACACGGGGAATATGTTTAGCAATAGATCAGGGGAAGAATGTTTCTTCTTTGAAATTGATGTCAAAGGGGGAGAAAAGAGTTTGGGAGGAGAGTCGATTCTGAATGTATGTGGGTGCTTGTGTTGCCATCAATGCCAAAGGGGGAGATTGTTGGCAAATATTTAATAGTAATAGACAACGAATGGAAAATATTTAACAGACAATGAATGCTTCTCATTGATGGAAAGTACGACAATGAAGATGACATGAGTATAGGAAGTTTGTAACAGATAGGAAAACAAAAGATAAGTTTAGGATGATCGAATGATCGAAGGCAACGCAACATTGATCGAATGATCGAAGGCCCGTAAATTTTGAGAATCATTTCTAAGCATTGGATCCCATTCAAAATTCCTGAAAGAACAAGGGCCGTCAGATCTGAATGTAGACAAGAAGAGCGCTGAAAAGGAGGACAGATCTTAGATGTTAGATCCAAGCACAGGACTCGACCATCATTGGATCAAGGAGAACCTGCACACTTTTTAAAGTACAACAAGGAGAAGCGGGCGTACAAAATTTCAAAAGAAAGAGGATCGTCCATTTATGGGTAGGACACGTGGGGATAGATCGTCATTTCATTGACTGGAGAGTCAAACGAATAGGGTTCCCTAACCTCTCGAAATCGCGATATGTGAAATTGGGATTTAATTTGAGCTGTCAGATCAAGGTTGAATCTAGACCGTTGATTCCAGTCCATGTCAGAGTTTCGACGAACGAGAGTTGGAGATGTCAAAGATTATTAACAACAGGAATCCCGATATCACGATATGAGAAATCACGATATAATCTGAGCCGTCAGATTAAGGTTGAATCTGGACCATTGATTCCAGTCCATGTCATAGTTTTGGGGATCGAGAGTTGGAGATGTCAAAGATTATTAACAACAGGAATCCCAATATCGGGATATGCGAAATCGTGATTTAATCTGAGCCATTAGATCAAGGTTGAATCTAGACTATTGATTCCATTCCATGTCATAGTTTCGGGGATCAAGAGTTGGAGATGTCAAAGATTATTAACAACAGGAATCCTGATATCGTGATATGCGAAATCGTGACTTAATCTGAGCCATCAGATCAATGTTGAATCTGGACCATTGATTCCAGTACATGTTGGATTTTCAGGGATCGAGAGTTGGATATGTCAAAGATTATTAACAACAAGAATATCGATATCGTAATATGTGAAATCATGATTTAATTTTAGCCGTCAAATCAAGATGGAATCTGAACCGTTGATTCCAGTCCATGTCGGAGTTTCGGGGATCGAGAGTTGGAGATGTCAAAGATTATTAACAACAGGAATCCCTATATCGCAATATGTGAAATCGCGATTTAATCTGAGCCGTCAGGTCAAGATGTGATCTGGACCATTGATCCAACTCCAGTACGGAGTTTCATGGATTAGGACTTTGAAGTGACAAAAATTATGAACAACAAGAATGTTGAAATCACGGTATGCGAAATCGCGATTCAATCACAACCGTTGAATGAAGATCAGATCTGGACCATGGAATCATAGGACATGTGGTAAGCGATCAAAATTTTGTTGACTTGGGGTCAACGGAGCATAGTGTTGAAAATCACGAAATGAGAAATCACGAAAGCACTTTATGCATAAGTGCGTGGTCATAGCCATTGATCACATCGATGGAAGATGGAGGTAGAAGCTAGAGGTGCTAATCTTGGCCACAAAAATGTTGAAATGAATGCAAGATCTCATGAAGCCAATCCAATGGTGCAGGTGAATTTGAACAAAGATCGGAGGGTTACTGTTCTCTCACAATTAACTCCTCAATTACGAATCTGTTAGCGAAATGGACTCATGATTGCCAATTAGTTGGCATTTTAGTTGCTTGGACAGTTGTCTTTCTTTTGCCTAAGGAAATGAGAAGGGGAATCGCCATTGGTGTGGATAAAAGAAAATGAGACAGACTATGTGGGATGGTTGTTCTGTATGAAAAATGAATGAAACTATAAGAAAGGGAAAATCATAGAATGTGCAGTGTGAGATGGAGAATATGCATAGTGTGAGATGAAACTCAGAGAAGAGTAAAAGATGACGAAAATAAGTTGATGGAGAGAATAATGACAGAACAAGTTGATGTAGAGAAGACCTATTGAATAGATAGAGGAAGAGAAGAACAACAGAACAGTTAGTAGAAGACTAGATTTATAGAACAAAGAAAGATTAGTAAGAATTGATTTATCTGCATAGTTGACTATTTATTTATTCATTAATATTTTAGGGAGGTTGGGAGGTTCTCGAGAGGACTGTTGTCCTCAAAGGTTCAAGTGAGAACTTGAACATAGGAAGTTGTATCTTCCATCTGGTTACAGCCAAAGAAACCAGTGTGGAAGGGTGGTGCAAGGGAGAACAAGTGCTCTCCGTTATACAGGCTGGAGATTTTGTAACTGGAAGTTGGTGCTTCCATCTAGTTTGTGTTGGAACATTAAGGGAGTTGGTTCTCCCTTCTAGTTGGTGCTAGATAAACTAGAGAGTTGGTGCTCTCAAACAAGTTGCAGCTTGTAAAACAGAGGTAGCAGCCTCACATTGAGTTGGTGCTCAATTATATATGATGTACATATCTTAAAAGACTTCCTATCATTTCGAAGAAGAAGAGGTTTTCTCCCTTTATGGTTTTCCTCATGAAAATATGTCTCTGTGTATACCTTATGTGTGACTGATGCTCTTTACTTTTACTATCCATATGTTGTATATTGTTGATGATCACTTGAAGAAAGATTAATAATGTTTTAATAGACTTAAAATTGTTTAAACTCAATTACAACTGATTCACCCCCCCTCTCAGTTGTCTTAGTAATTTCAACACCATATACCATTGGAAAGGCCTCAGAATACAATTTCAAACGATATAAACTATACTCCCATTTGAGGTAGGAATTTAGAGTAAAATTGGCTTCAGAGATATGAAATCCAAATTGAGAATTAAAAATCCAAAAATAATATCTCCAAGAATATCCATCTTTCAATATGGATCTTGGGTATTTGTAGTCTCCCCCTATCTTTGATATCAATGAAAAAAATATTTCCAATAGGTTTCCATTCTTCCTTTTTTTGTAAGTTCTTGTGTTAATCTATTAAAAAATACAAACAAAATACAATAATAAAAAAACGTTGATTGTCCCTTGGAATGGACAAAAACTTGAGACTGCCCTTAATGGGAAACCAATATGAGAAGAGACTTGAGTATTCTTCTTTCCCTTGAAGGGAAACTAGGCTTATAGAAACTTAGATACAATTGTTTGTTTTCTCGCTCACATAAAACTAGAAAGATGCTTGCAAATTCAAAATGTAAAGATTGAAAAAAAAAGACAGGGGCCTGAGCGTCAAGAGTTCTTTTCGGTCACATTGGGAGGGCCAGCCAGAGGAATTGATTCCACCACTAGGAAGCCACATAAATTGTTGTCGTTGTCACTCCCGGAGATTGATCTATCCAACCTTGGCTCACTGATAGGGATACTTGTGATTTTAATGAAGGGATCCATCAACGAATTGTGTCGGTATGGATTCACTATTGTTTATGATTTGTTAGGAGTCTTATGAGGCATGGAGGTGCTAGGGTGGGCCACATAAGGAGGTGGACAAGTGTCAAGAGTGGGAGGAGTAGATTGAGGAGGACGAATGGTTAGAAAGTGGGGTGAGCGAGGTGAGCTGGGGGCTATGACAAAAGACTCCTCAAAGGCTAAGGAGGGTGAGGGAGAGGAGATTTTTTACCACCCAATAATGGTTGTGGTGCCCAAAGGTGCGACAAGATGTGACGAGGGAGCCCAATACCTCTTCTTCCCAGTCATTTAGAAGCTTCCACAATGATTTTATAATTGAATAATCATAGCCATCCTCGCTGGCTAGGAGAGACGTGAGAGGAGTTGTGGAGGATGTCCCTCTATGACCACTTCTCCCTAGGGTGGGGTGGCTTGCCTGTCAGGTTGCATGGGATACGAATGATTATTTCCAAGCGCTGCAAGGGAGTAGAGCCATCATCTGAACCAGTAAATAAATATATACCTCATGTGGAGAGAAGAGAGCCAACTCAAGAATAGGTGTCATGATGGGTAGGTGTCAAATCAGGCTCCATTAAGATTTGTAGTATTTTGAGGTATCTGGACTATTGGAGGGTACAAAATCCATGTAGGAGGGGCATAGAGCCATGGGATGACTTGAGAGGATATTTAAAAAGTGAGGACAAGACATCAAATAGGGGCGATGTCTTGGTACTGTTGATATTATGGTAGTTGTGGGAGGTATTTACCTCCACGTGTGAACCTGACGAGAATAGAAGACTCTAGGAAGAAAGAGAAACCCTAATGAGTTGGATAATAACCCTAGAAGTCTTGACGGCTCGATAAGATAATTTATGTTAGGTTATTAGCCTCCAATAGAAGAAGTCATCCAAAAATAATATTAATATATTGAATCGACACATATCTAGAAGGAGAAGTTGGCCCCAACAAATCTGGCAGAACCAGTATAAATACAGGGCACCAGTTCTCATTTGACAACATATCAGAATTGCAAACAACAAGTGGTGCACATTGCAACTCCCAGTTTGGTGCGCACATGTGGAGTAGAGCTGCAGGTGTAGCTGCTGTAGCTAGCAGTTTCAATATGGGATTGGACTATCTCTTGGCTAGGGTTTGGAATATCAGATGAGCTATTGTTGGTGTGCTATCCTTGGAGGAATATGCACTACACCTAGTTTGGCTATCTAGCCTAGGGTTTTATTTTGGAGTAATTATCAGTCAAGGTTAAGGTCCTCAGAGGGTGGCTTCGACCTATGGTTGGGTGATGAGGGTATCATCAATGGTAAAACAAGCACACCATATTCTATATTCTAACAGGTTATGGGCCCACACAACTCCTTCATTCAGACTAAACTCTGGAAGGAAACATAGCCGCTAGGATATTGATCTCGTTGAGAAACTGTCGCTAGGGTTACTAGCAGAAGAAGCTCCCAAGACACTGCCCCTAGGGTTACTAGTAGGAGTAGTTGCAGAAAACCTAAACCTCTTGTTGAGGCACCTTAAGTGAATGGATTGACCTAATCTTTAAACAGATCAATGCTCCCTAGCCTAGCACATCTCCTAACACTCTCATAAGGCCAAGACATGAAGTTTGGATTTCTGGTCAAATCTAGGGTTTGACCAAGTCAAGCAACCATGACGAACTTTATGAAGTCTCAGAACAATTTAGATGGAGCCTCTAAATTTAGAGCATGGAAGACAAGGACTAAACTCATCCTTGCTAAGAATAAAGTCTTGGATATTGTGAAAGGAAAGATCGTGAAGCTAGAGTTTGAAGAAGGAGAAGAGAAGGAACTGCAGAACGTTGCAACTATGAAGAAGTTTAAGGATGTTGACATCAATGCCATGAGTATCATATTGGATTCTATAAAATACCACTTGATACCCTACATCTCCCATACTAACTCATCAAAGAATATGTACGATGCCCTAACAAATCTCTTCTCAGTCAGAAACATTGGACAAGTTATGAGTCTAAAGAATGAGCTCCGTAACATGAAGATGAATGATGATGATAACATAACATCATACTTTGTAAGAATATCCCAGTTAATACATCAACTACAAGCTATTGAAGAGATCACTTCAGAAAAGGAATTGGTGAACATAGTACTCAATGGTCTTCCTAAGACATGGGATGCATCTTCCACAAGCATGAACATGAGGAAGGAGTACCTGACATCTGAAGAACTATGGACTTGTTGTGCTCAATAAGAATCAAGGATCAATGCAAAAGAGAAACCCCAAAAGAAGTACGATGATCAAGCCTTCACAACAAGATTCAAGAACTTCAGGAATGAAAGGAAGTTTGGTTCAAGGAGGAAGCCAAATCAAGAGAAAGACATTTCAAAAGTACAATGCTTCAACTGTCAAAAGTATGATCACTACAAGAATCAGTGTCCCGAGCTAAAGAAAAGGAAGGAGAAACATGAAGAATCGATTTCCGAAGAAAAGGAACCTACAAAGAAGACTAAGTAGGATGGAAGAGACTTCTTCTTCTAAAAAGGTAACAACACTCTTCTTATTTCTTGTACATATCTTGTTTGCATCGTCTCTATACATATTTTGTATATCTATCTCTTAGAAAGATAAAATGTTCCAAGAAGAACTATATACATGGAAGAACAACAAGATAAGGATTACTATACAAGAAACGATGAAATATATCATGTGAAAGTTATTACAAGATAATCCCAAATGAGAATCAATCTTGAAGAGACTTAGAATAAGAAAAGATAGAAAGAAGTTAGCAATCGAGAGGAATTTGGAAAAAAGACTTATGACGTTTTGTAGAAGACAACAAGATTGAAACGTGGACTCTGTTAGACAGAGGGAGCCAATTATATGCACTCTTACATGAAGCAATGGTTAGGAGGTATCTAATCCTATGATCCATTGAAGATGATGAAATATATATATCCATGGTAGAAGCCATGAAAAACAATACATGTTCAGTTCAACCACAGAAGAAGACTGCTTCATAGAGAAGCCTTAAAGTATTCTTGGTTTTCCATATAGATCCGTGATCCTATGATGAAAAGAATAAGTGGAACCTCTAGGGCATGGAATCTATAAGAAACTCCATGGACTCAAGAGATAAAAAAAAACATGAAGAAAAACATGAAGAAGAACATGAAGATTCCAAGAAAGAAAGAAAAGCCAGAACAACCAGTCATAGTATTAAGAATCAAAAGATTACTAGCCTGCTATGAACTCAATAAAAGGAATCAAGAAGAAGAACATAAAGTCATGATGATGAACAAGTGTATGGAAGACTTATGAACAAAATAATTGCAAGATATAGAACCATAGGTTTTCCCAGATGGAGGGAGAAGACTATGATGATTACTTTTTCTAGCAAACCAGACTTGTCTCTACATAAGTCATTATATCATCTGCAACATCCATGAGTTGGAGTTCTACATAAAATGAATACAATGAATGTTCTCCAGAGAAATTAAATAAAGAGCGTATGAAGATCAATCTCAATACCTTGAGGCATACCAAAAAGAGACTCTTGTATGCAGATAGAAGAAGATAACTTGGTGGAGAACCTCCAGTGCACAACAGAAGCATGGTGAATATTTCCTATAATGTCAAGATGACTACTCAGTAGATCAGATCTCATGATGATAGAAGAAGTGCCACATGGATATGTTCCATATTTCCAACTATGATATACTCTATTGTTCAGATCTACCTAAAGCCTTCACAGTGTTCCAGACTAAAGTACATTTGAAATCAAGCATTACATTATCCATGATGAACTCTAGAAAGGAGAACATGATTCTCCAATACATATCTCCACAGATGAATAGATAAGCAAACATTTTGGTAAAGCTTGTATCCAAGATGAAAGAGTTTGCGTAGTCAAGCTAGAGCTCATGCAAAATGACTTCCTTCTTATTGGAAAAGGAATAAATGACTCTACAAGTTAGGAGGGAGAACTGAAAACATTATTGAAGACATTCATCTTTAAATTTGAAAAATAGTCCATTTTGGATAGAAGCTTTCCTGTTTGGCAAGTGGATTGAGACTTCTGACAGACAGTCACCTTCCATTGTGGTTAACATGGGATGTAGTCTGATTGCTAATGTATCATAGATAGCGACTTCCAATTGTGGTTAACATGGGGAGTTGTCTAGGTCAGTCTTTCTTCTTGAGGGTTACACAAGAAGACTGGCCTGCCTCGTCGAACAATGATTTCTCATTGTTGTTAACATGAGGAATGCTCTGTTTTGGAGGTTGATGCAGGACTGTATTTTCCTCTTGTGGTTAATGGAGGAAATGGTCAAGATAGTCATTTCTTAGGTTTATATATTATCTCCAAGGTGCACTTTGATTAGAGTAGGAGGAATGGTCCAGGGTGGGGAATGGTCTAGGCTCAGTAATCAGGGACAGACATTCCTTAGGGTTATACATTCTCTCCAGGGTACACTTTGATTAGTGTAGGAGGAATGGCCTAGGGTGGGGAATGGTCCAAGATAGAAATTCCTTAGGGTTTATACATTATCTCCAGGGCGTACTTTGATTAGTGTAGGAGGAATGGCCCAAGGTGGGGAATGGTCTAGACTCAGACATTCCTTAGGGTTTATACATTTTGTCCAAGGTTCACTTTGATTAGTGTAGGAAGAATGGCCCAGGGTGAGGAATGGTCGATGCTCAGAAATCATAAACAATCCTTCTTTCTTGTTTGAGAAGAATAGGGCAGATAGCCCATTTCTGATGAGGGTAGATATTCTTTCAAATCTCACAAACGTGAGTGAAATATTGGACCAGATGATTCAATGTATTTTTAACAATATTTTCTTTGCAGGATGGCATCAGATGATTGTTATGGAGACTACCTATCTCCAGACAGTAGAGATATACTACTGTGGTGGATATGTTCCACTATTTTGAGGCATATAATCTTTTAGAGCTCACAGATGTGAGTGAAAGATTGGCCCAGATAATTCAATTTATATCATAACATTGTTTTTGTGCAGGTTTCTATCAGATGTTTGTTATGAAGACAATAGATATAGACTACTATGGTGGATATGTTCCACTATTTGTGAGGAAGATATTCATTCAGAGCTCACAGATGTGAGTGAAAGATTGGCCCAAATAATTCAGTATATATCATAACATTGTCTCTATGAATGTTCATATCATATGTTTGTTATGAACACTGTATGACAGTAGATGAGGAGTATTGTAGTGGATATGTTCCACTATTCGCAACCATATGTTGTTGATCAAGTACTTTTGTGTTACTTGGAGTGGTAGTGAACCACTAGATTGTAGTTATGTACTACTATGAATAGACACAATTGTGTTCAATTTCTATTCTAACTGCCTTGAAGACTATCAACAGTTTATTGAAAATAATCCAAATGAATGCTGAACAAAGATTTTCCAGACGAAAATTGGTTCAGAGCATTTACTCCTCTAGATTATAAGAGTGGCTCTTGTATCTCTCTATGCTATGAGTGACCTATCAAACATCATGTCTAATTACTCAGATGAAGTATGGTTTCGAGAGATGATGCAGTTGATGGTGATGGTGATGCTCATGATGAGATAGTTTAGATGACTATATTGATGCTACCGGGTAAATGGTATGTTTTTGTGCTCAAGACCATTACCTATAATACCTCCCTAGCTAGGAGGCAGTGTTGATATTATGGTAGTTGCGGGAGGTATTTACCTCCACGTGTGAACCTGATGAGAATAGAAGACTCCAGGAAGTAGGAAAAACCCTAATGAGTTGCCTAATAACCCTAGAAGTCTTGACAACTCAAGAAGATAATTTATATTAGCTTATTAGCCTCCCAGAGAAGAAGTCGGCCATAAATAATATTAATATATTGAACAAACACATATCCATAAGGAGAAGTTGGCCCCAACAAATATGAAAGAACCAGTATAAATACAGGGCACAAATTCTCATTTGACAGCATCTCAGAATTGCAGATAGCAAGTGGTTCACACTGTTGTTACACATCAAATTTACTCACTTTGATAGTGTCGCATTGTCCCTCTCAATTGTCGTAAGTGTCGCATCTTCCTTACAACTTTCGCAAGTGTCGCAAGTTGGTTACTAGTGTCGCAAATGATGTTCAGACATGTTGTCATGACGACGACACTAAGGAGGCACTTATAACATTTCACATGACTGATTTGAAGGAGGAGAACTCGTTTACTGAAGTCAAACAACTCTTGACACCTGAAAGGAACCTTGAAACAAAGGTTTTGAGGGGGAGAGCTCCCCTATATCAGCCTTCGGAGTGCTGGCACTCCCCTATAGTGCTTTAGGGAGTGTTATAATGCTCCCCAGCCCCTTTTGGAGGAGCGATGCTCATCTTGAGAGCGCTGGCGCTTCCCCAAGGCTTACCAAGAAGCGCTACAATTATCTGATGCCCTTTTTGAGGGAGCACTCCCTATTCTGAGTCAGTTATTAGCCCGTTGAGAAGAATAAGGGGAGGATCATTCGAGATTAGGAGGTTGTTGTGCTCAAATTCTTGGTTTCATCAAGAGATTCCTGATCTAAGGAGGAGGTTCCCAACTGGTTCTAAAAATAACTCAAGAGGTTAAGCCCCTCCCAACCTATATAAATAGGCTCTATGATGGTGGAAAGGGGGGGAGGAAGAATTGAACATATGAAACTTATGATCTTGGAGGAAACTTACAGTCAGCCAAAGGAGAGTGATCAGTCAAGCTACTGTTATCCAGGTTGTGGATCTTTCAGGTAAGGGTTAGATGAAGAGGACTTGACGAAGTTGTCGCATTCGCATCTACGATTGTAAGTACTGCTATCGTTATTCTCATTAATATGACACGCTTGGCCTGTTTCTTTATAGTTTTTGTCTGATGTTACATGAACTTGTCATTTATTGATAGATTTGTTTTCAAGATAATGTCAATAGAGTAGGAAGTGGTCGTATCTTGTTTTGTCCACAGAACTCAATGAGGAGAAAAGGATCAGAGCGCAACTCAGAGAGTGCAGGGACAAACGTCGATTAAAAGGTACTTCTGTTATCCTCCCTTCTCATGCATTAGTTTAGATAGATTTGAAAGGAAGTCAGTGTCCACCTTAAGCACTTTTCTTTCTAGGGTTAAGGTCAAGCCTTAGAGGTGATCTACCTGTCTGCAGGGATATTTTCCTACAACAACTGCAACTCCTAGTTTGGTGCGCAAGTGTGGAGTAGAGTTGTAGGTGTAGCTACTACAGCTAGCATTTTCAATATTGGATTGGAATATCTCTTGGCTAGGGTTTGGACTATCTGATCAGCTATTGTTGGTTTGTTATCCTTGAAGGAATATGTGCTACACCTTATTTGTCTATCTAGCCCAGGGTTTTCTTTTGGAGTAATTCTTAGTCAAGGTTAATGTGCTCAGATGGTGGCTCCAGCCTATGGTTGGGTGACGAGGGTATCGTCAATGGTAAAACAAGCACACAATCTTCTATATTCTAACAGGGATGATGAGAAAATTAATATGCATGAGGGAGGAGTGAGATGGTACATGACCTGTGATCCTGATTCATGTGAAGGGGAGTCGAAGAGTCCTCTATGTGGTCACCCACATCGGATTGATTAATAACTGAAATAAAAGGAAAGGACCCGTTCTATTTGTATCTAGTTTTACATCACAATTTTTGAATTATTTTACATAGATTCAAGTTTAATTATGGGTCCCTTTTTCCTTTCGAGGGAACCCATCATATTTTTGCGATACTCCTCCTCTTAGGCCACATACCAAACTTACCTTGCAAGAAAAAAATGATCGAAACTAGATCCAGGCCCGAGATAAGTTTGCACTCTTTCTCTTTTCTTTTTATTTTTCCTTCAAGATAATTTGAGGATATAGTAATACTTTTGGTTTCCATTTGCACATTAAAATCGAATGGTTTCAATTTCGAAAAGGGATACTTTCATATGAAATATTTGCGCTAACTTTTATTTCTTCACAAGATCTTCTATAGACAGACGATCTGGTTGATTCTTCATTTTCAAAAATGTCAATAGACGTTATTTGGGCATGTATAACTCCATCTATGTGAATATTTTTTATTGGAAAGAAAAAACTCAAGGCCCTATTGTCATACATCAGTGGCCTATCTAACTTCATAAATATACTTTTCAATATTGATTTCTAAGACCCATTTCTTCAAATAATC
>ML805786.1:49850-60402 GCA_009831015.1 Picea engelmannii | reverse complement strand
GTCCATGAAAATATGAGAGTTGGCAAGTCAAAATTTTCTCCAATCATCATAAAAATAATAATTACATACTTCCACAGATTAAAATTTGAATTTGAATAAATGGAAATTTATTTTTAAAACAACAACTTTCAAATAATGTTTTTCGAATATTTGAGGATATCGTAACAACGTTTCTAATACATAAGTTATCTTTCATTTAGTGGTTTCATCCATTTATTTCTAAGAATTGAAAATAATAAAAAAAATCTAGTTTATAGCCATAAATAAAATTCATATTATTTTTATTATATATGTGCAATAAGAAAATTTAATTTGTTTAAAAGGATTAAAGTAGTTATTCATGTTGAACCACTAAAATCTTCCTTTATTTCACCTTTATTATAGGTATTATTTAACCAATAAATATTACCCTTATTAGTGTTTTAAGTCATAATCAATGATTACTTCTGTTAGTTTATTTCTTTGCTAAACACAAATGAAATATGAATATTTAAGATTCCTATGCAAGATAAGAATTCTATGGTTATTTATAATTTCAAAACGATATATATAGCAACATATTATTAAGAAAATATTGACAGAGAATAAATATTAGCATCTATAACACCATGTTTCCCGCAGTCTGTAAAAATAACTATATTGGCCAAGAACTATGGAAAACTCAAAGATGTGAATGTTTAATTTGACGAACCTTTGTATAAAAGGTCGATGAATGTAAATTATGTTATGAATACGAGTTGCATGAATTATAGGAGGGGATGTGCTAAAAGATACCATGATGGATAATGAGAGGTGGTGGAAGGGACCTGAATGGTTGTGTTAACTTCCACTGAACCAATACCATATTGGTTTTTACTTGCTCAAATACCAAAGAAACTCTCTGACCGTGGAATGAATTACCTACTAGGATGGCAGGTGGGGAGGCTCCTCAAGAGTTAGTGAGGGGATGGGGGTGAACTGCCCATCTGTAGATGCTCTCATACCTGACCATAGATAGGGGAATTCGTTCCACATGCAATCTTGCAGAAAAGGCAAGAAAGGAAGTCTGGGGAATAGGGGAAGAGGGAGCAGACACGACAGGGATTGCAGAAGAGAAATGGAGAAAAATCTGGAAACACAGATATTTATAAACATAGGAGAAGCATAGTAACCTTCGTCCTTGACTTCTGTTGAGATGGAAGTACGATATTGAATCTCAAAGCATCATGGTCTAGCTTGGGGGTGGCTAGAAGTAAATTTTATTGGAGTCACTGACCCTATGGTTGGGTGGAAATGAGCACCCCTCTCAGTAGTTACATCACACCTGGTGTTTTTGATAAGTGTTATGTCATGTATTTTGAATTGGATATCATGAACGCATGGTCATGTTTATACGCTCATAAATGGTTTCTGTATAGAAGAGTTTGCCTTGTGTTTTGATTGGAAATAATGGATGCATGCTTATACTCATATGACCATAATCGGTTTATGTATAGAATGAATAAGTTCAGAATACAAGTCTGTTCCCTTGAGATTTGTCCCATCTACTTGACTAACGCTATGCCCTGGCTTGATTTCCCGAAGGCACCTCCTCCCAGGAAGTTTCCTCGTATTCTAGAGTCGGAGTGAGTTCCTTGAAAGACTACCATTATAGTAAACCCACAAGTTTACTTTACCCCTGTCACAGAGTCATAGCTTGGCGAAGTAGGAATCTTTTTCAGTCAGGTCACCAAGCCTAGGGATAATTACCAAAGAACCCTCTAAAGGTCCAGATGACCTGGGTATGGAAACCTTGTACAAGAAAGAGTAGTTCTCTCTGGATTTGAAGTCATGAAAGTTCGAAGCCCTAAGAGGTTGAATATCGAGAATCAAGCTTAGAAAGGATAGAAAGTACCATTTATCGAAAGAGAATACCCCATCATTTGGTAGATGAATGGTCAAAATATTTTCGAAAATACCCCAGATTTGTCAAGACTAATGGATCTAGAGGAGGAGTGCAGGCATTAATCCCTTGGCCCCTCTAGCCTTCATAAGTAGCGATAGGGTCCAAGACTGTAGATCCAAGGATCTGTCGGAGCTCTATGGACCGTTGAATCAGGGGAGGATCGTCGTTGTTAGTCTGATACATGAATTCTTGTATCGGGAATTCGCGGATCAAAGTTTTGAAAGGTAAGGAAACTCTCTAGTGTGTATTTCTATGAGTCACGAACTCCCAGTATACAAAACCCCAAATCGGTTTAGCATGAATAGGTTTCAACATTTCGACACCTGGGAAACCAAAGGGTAAGACCCCTCGTTTTTGCTAGTCATGAAATCCCAGTATACGAAACCCTGAATCAGTTTAGCATGAATAGGTTTCGACATTTTATCATTGGGGAAACCAAAGGGTAAAACCCCTCATTTTTTCCAGTCGCGAAATCCCGGTATAGGAAACCTTGAATCGGTTTAGCGTGAAATAGGTTTTGGCATTTTGGCACCCAGGAAACCAAAGGGTAAGACCCCTCGTTTTCACCAGTCATGAAATACTGGTATACAAAACCGCAAATCATTTTAGCGTGAATAGGTTTCGGTGTCTCAACACCCGAGAAACCAAAGGGTAATACCCCTCGTTTTCGCAAGTCATAAAATCCCAGTATCGAAAACCCCGACGTGCTCTATGGATGAGCCCTAGGTCACCAGATAGGGTCTTTTGGTAGGAAGGAGGAGTCCCGAAATAATTTGGACCATCCATTTGTAGGGGATGCATGGAAAATATCTAAAGCCACTAGGGTTTTGTACATCGTAGGAATAGGAGTGAATACCTTGCTAGAAATCCTGAAAGGTAGAATGTCGGGATTTAATCTGGGCGATTGATCAAGTCGACAATTTGGACCATAGATACAGATGATACCGGGCTTTCAAGTTTTGGGAATTCAAAAGGGAAAGGAGGAACACTGGCATCGTGATTTCCTGAATCACGAAACCCTAAAAGTATTTAGAGGAATAACACCAGGTCATAGGACCGGTCATATGAAAAGTGACCCAAGGGAGGAGCTATGGATCTGTTAGACCCTTTCTGGTTTCGACATTTCGAAAGACAGAGAAGAGGGGAATGCTTGCATTAGGATTCCCTGAATCGCAAAAGCTAGAAGAACCTTTTGGTAAGGCCTGTGGTCATATCCAATGATCACATGGAGGAGGATAAGGGAAGGGATTGTCTGCATTAGGATCCATAGAGTTTCGAGGATTCTGTCCCTTGAAGAAAAGACAAAAAGAAAAAAAAAACTTAGTTGTCGTAGTGGGTGTGTGACAAATTGGTATTAGAGCATGGTTACAACACTTGGCCTGCTTGGGCTCATGGACGATTTGTGTAGGAACTCCATTTGAATTGCTCTTAAAAGGAGTAACTCTCTATCCTAACTCTCTTTATCAAAAGATGAAGTTAAGAATGAAAATTCCTATTGTGTGTATGAATTTGAAAAATATGAATTATGTGTTGATTGTGAATGAATATAATGTTGACTAACAACAAGTGTTTTTCTTGCACAACAAGCGGACGATCAACTATGGGAAACTACAGACGCATAGAATGGTGATGCACCACGAAGTGGGGGATGGCTACCATAATAGAGACGAAAATTTTGACGAAAGGAGAGCGGTGGAAAACCCTCCAAATCTAGTTGAGACTATCAGGAGCCTCATGGTAGAACTACAGAGCTGCAAGGATAACAACGAGAGGTTGATAAAAGAGAAATAAAAGAAAATAGAGATTAATGCAGTCTTGTTGTAGATATTATCTGACATACAAAGAAAATTGCACCATGGACCTTACACCAGTCACGTGGACCAATGACAGACAAATAGAAGTCGAAGCCCACCTGGGATGCAAACATGTGGTCCTTTAAGTGGCCACACTGCGAAGAGAACCTCAAGAAAGGTTCACCCCAAAGATAAGGGACAAGCATCAAATGATTCCTCTGGAATGGAAACTGGTGAATCGGAGGGATCTTCTAGTAGTAGAACTAGTTCTTATTCCCAAAGAAAACGGAAAAGAGAAATCATTCCAAAAGTCATAATCTCAAAGAATTCAAGAAGGACAAGCCACCCTCTTTTGATAGTGAAATAAAGAAGGGAGAGGAAGCGAAGGCCTGGCTCCTTAGACTAAAGAAGTATTTCAAATTACATGACTTCTTGGAAAACTTGAAGGCCTGAGTAGCCACTTTCAACCTGAATGGGAAGGCTTCCATTTGGTGGGAAGACCTTAAGAACATAAAAGGGATTCACAAAGAAGACTTATCTTGGGAACGATTTGAGAAATACTTCAGGAAGAAGTATATGTCAAAAAAGTATTTCGACGAAAAGACTAAAGAATTCTATGAACTCAAGTTGGGGAAACTCACCATAGAGGAATATGTCAACAAATTCCTCAAGTTGCTAATGTATGTACCCTATATAAAAGAAGAAAAGGAAAAGGTGCAATGATTCATCATTGGAATAACTAAGAACTATCAGAATAGGATTGAGTTTGACGAGCCAAAGACCCTAGAAGACACTATCTGAAAGGCAAGATATTGTTATGAATAGCTTGGGCATCAGAAAGAACCTCATGAAGGCTAGAAGCAGAAGGATAGTTCGGGATTCCAGAAAAAGGAGTTTAAATCCCCAAGATTTAAAAACTATAAAAACAACTCAAGGATGAGCTTCCCAACCCGAAGTGTACACCAGCAGAATTTCCCCTTCTAGGGTGAAAATAAACCTTTTGGATCAACCAAAGGAAATATTGATAACCCAAAGAGAGAACCCTTGAAATGTTGGGGTTGTGGTGAAGAAAATCTACCGAGGGACTGCCCACACGGACAATAGAACAGTCGGAGAATTTACAATGTTCAAGAAGCTACCACCATCAATGACATGGCCAGGAGCGTGCTGCAAATTTATGCAACCTTGGATAATAAACAAGCTGACCACCAAGCTTCAGTGGTGGAGATGGAAGGTATGATCAGCAACCATATAGTGTCTATTCTAGTTGACCCTGGTTCAAATTTGAGTTATATAACCCCTAAGGCTGTTGATAAGTGTAAATTACAACCACATAAACATCCCAAGCCATGGTTGGTACAGTTAGCCAATGGCACCAAAAGAAAGGTAGCAGAGGTCATACGAGTTTGCCAATTCACTATGGGTGAATTCCCCACCCAAGAATACCTTAACATATTACCCCTAGGATCGCATGACTTGTTGAATGGTATTGACTGGCTAGCCACAAATAAAGCCAAATTAGACTGTTACCATAAAACCTTAGAATGTGTAAGTGAAGAAGGAAGAAGGATAACCCTTCAAGGGATCCAAAAACCTGTCTCGGTGAGACGAATATCAACTCTGCAAATGAGAAAGTATTGCAGAAAGGGATGTCCACTATATGCGATACAGGTGTTGGCATCAGTTGAAGATGACAAACCAAGCCTCGAAGACCACCCCACACTAAGAGAATATAGAGATGTGTTTTCAGAAGAGGTACCAATTTTACCTCTAAGAAGGGACATTGACTTCTCAATAGAACTTGCACCAGGAATAGTGCTCCTGTCTAGGACACCCTATAGGATGAGCACACTCGAGCTAGTTGAGCTTAAATTGCAACTAAAAGAAATGATGTACAAAGGCTATATTCGGCCTAGTGTTTCCCCATGGGGAGCACTAGTTCTATTTGTGAAGAAGAAAGATGGTACCCTTCAACTATCCATATATTATAGACAACTCAATAAGGTAACCATAAAAAGAAAGTACCCCTTACCCAGGATCGATGACCTATTCGATCAATTGGGAGGTGCTTCCATCTTCTGAAAGATTGACTTGAGATTTGGATACCATCAAGTTTGAATCAAGGGTGAAGACTGTTGGCAGAAGTTTAACAAGTAGCATATGCTTGTCATTGATGGAAAGTACAATAGTGGAGATGGAAGGATAAGAAGGATAAAATCCCTTGGGGATTCGGACGTGAAAGCTCAGGAGGAACAACATTGAGGAAAATGCGCGCAGCAAAGATCAAGATACAGAAGTTTGCATAGGAGAAGGAATACATAGATCCAGTGACCATTGGATCCCATTCAAATTTCCCGAAAGGCTGACAGTCGTCAGATCTGCAGAAGCTGTGAGGGAGATAAGACATTGGGAGATTCGAGTTCTCAAGGTCATGAGAATCGAGACATTGAAAGCCTTGATATCCCGACATAATCGGGACAGTCCATTTGGAAGGATGCGTGGAAGCGATCGGGCACCACCGGGAGACGCTCGATAGGAGGCTTCATCGGAGAATCGGGCATCAAAGTTTCACGAGCCCTGTGAACAATTACAACAGAAACCCCGAAATTGTGATGAAAGAAATCCCGACTGAACCTGAACCGTCAGATCAAAATGTGATCTAGACCATCGATCCAACTCACGACAGCAGACCACATCAACTAGAGACACGTGGTACAACCAGGGAATGATAGGTGTCAGGAAGATTCAACACTTCAGGCACATGTAAGTCACGAATCAGAGTGACACGTGGCAGTATTTAACACATGTCAAACCACGTGTGACGTCAGCAGAGTATTGGGGATTGGGACAATGAAATGACAAAGTCACTTGACATCAGGAATGTTGATTTCATGATGAGTGATTTTGCAATTTAATCGCAACCGCTAAATAAAGATCACATCTAGAACGTTGATTCAAGTCTGTATCTGTGTTTCGAAGATCGCAAATTCGAGAGGCAAAGAACTCATTGCATCAAGAATGTCGATTTCGCAATATGCGAAATCGTGAAATGATCTGAGTGATAGGATCAAGTGTTGATCAGGATCGTTGATCACAGCCCGTATCGGAGTTTCGGGGATCGTGAATTCATGAGGCAAAGAACACAATGCAACGAGAATCCCGATTTCGCAATATGCAAAATTGCGAGTGAATCTGGACCGTCAGATCCATAAATGATCAAGACCATAGATGTAACTCCATATCATAGTTTCGGGGATCGCAAATTCAAAATGGAAAGAAATCAATACCGATTTTTTGATGTGCGATATCACGATCCAATCGTGGCCATTGAAACAAGTTCATATCTGGACCGTTGGTTCAAACTCCATGTTGGAGTTTCGTGAATCGCAATATGAAGAGACATAAGGCTATGGTCACAAACCTTGGTCACAGGAAGAGAAGGAGTTAGTCCAGATAAGCTCCACATCAGAGTTTTAGGGATCGGGATTTGTAAGTGACTAAAACTGTGAATACCAAGAGTGTCGAAATCGCGATCTATGAAATCTTGATTAGATCTGAATCGTTGAATCAAGTATTGATCGCAGGGCTACTGTTGCATGCAACAGTAAAACTACCAGAAACTACTGATGGTTTCAGCCAGAGGACTAGAAGACACTTGGGAAAACGGCCAGAGAAGATGAAGAGTTAAGATGAAGATCAAGCAGAGTACTCAAGAGGTGCAGAAGATTGGCGTAGTTGGAGCATGCAGAGGAATGGAGAACATTGCATGCACAAAGTGCACAGAAGATATAAATACAGAGTACAGAGAAGAGAAGGGGTTGTTGTTGTTGTTGCTGTTGGAGATTGTTTTGATTGTTGCTTGCAAAGGTGATTCAGGTGTGAAGAAGGATCAGAGTGCAGCAACTGAATAACACAGAAGAGGAACTGTGTAGAGAATGTAGATGGCACACAAAGCATAAAAAGTAGAAGACCAGACAACACAAGTAATATGTGCAGAAAGGCAGTATGGTAGAAAGAGCAACGAGATGCAGCAGAACAGTGATAAGTCGGGTAAGCCACTATTGATCATTATATCACTGTCATAAGTTTCAAAAGCAAAGATTTATATTTCAGGGTGGTTGGGAGGTGCTAGGGAGGACTGTTGTCCTCATAGGTTCAAGTGGGTGCTTGAACACAGGGAGTTGGTGCTTCCTTCTAGTTGGTGCTAGAGAAACCAGGGAGTTGGTGCTTCCTTCTAGTTGGTGCTAGAGAAGACAGAGAGTTGGTGCTCTCAGCAAGTTGCATCTTGCAAAGCTGAGGTTGTATCCTCATTATGAGTCGGTGCTCATATGTATGATACTGTAAAGAATGTAACCATTACTTATCATATAAAATAAAAAGAGGTTTTTACCCTGCATGGGTTTCCTCCGAAAAATATCTATCTCTGTGTTTCTCATATATGTGATTGATGTTGAATGTACCTGTCTTTATTTCTCTGCATTATTGTGATCATCATTCAGTGTTTCTGCAAAGAGTTTTAAAAAGAAGCATAATTGTTTAAGCTCAGTAACAACTGATTCACCCCCCCCCCTCTCAGTTGTCCAACAATTGGTATTAGAGCTGACCCCTGTTATCTAAGGGTAGATCCTAGAGCTTAAACATGTCAATCCATGAAGGAAATTCAACCAATAAGGCCCCTCTATTCAATGGAACAAGCTTTACCTTCTGGAAAGTTAGAATGAGAACCTACATAATGGTGTTAGGTGCAGATGTCTGGGATGTGGTAGAGTCTGGTTATGTAAAGCCAATTGTGCTAGCTAATAAGGATGACAAACTAGAATTTATATTCAACGCTAAGGCTATGAATGCTATCTTGAGTGGGCTTGCAGAAGCATAATTTTTGAAAGTTATGCACCTAGGAACTGCCAAAGAAATGTGGGAGAAACTCATTAACAATTATGAGGGTAATGAGAAGGTAAAGGATGCAAAGCTTCAAACCTACAGAATACAGTTTGAATAGCTGAATATGAAGGAAGATGAAACTGTTGGAAAATACTTTCTGAGAGTAGAAGAAATGGTAAATGCAATGAAGGCACTTGGTGAAACAATTGGGGAACCTTCTTTAGTTCAGAAAATCTTGAGATCTCTCCTAGATATGTTCAACCCGAAGGTCTCTGCTATTGAAGAACTTAATGATCTGAAAACCTTGCAGTTTGACCAACTTCTCGGAACACTGACTGGATATGAAATGAGAATAGTTAAAGATAAACCCACCTCCAGAGAAGCATCATTTAAAACAGACAAGAATGAGGATTCTGAGCCCGATGAAATTGAAGAAAAATTTATGAAGAGATTGAAGAAGGGATCTGGTAAATACAAAGGTAAACTTCCCTTCAAATGTTTTAACTATGGTAGGATAGGTCATTTTGCAAACAAATGTCCCCACAAAGGAAAGGATCAGACTTGTGATGATGAGGAGAAATACAAACACATAAATTTCTTTAAAGAGAATAACTTTAAGAAGAAAAGTCTTTGTGCAAACAATGATGATGATCCTTCAGATGAAGAGGATAATGATTCATATATTGAAGATAAACTGAATGAATTCACACTTATGGCCAAAGAGAATTATGATAATCAAAGCACAGGCAATAATGAGGATGTTGAAGAAGCTATGGTTGAAATGGAAGGAGAACTGATCAGTGCATTGGAAGAGATTGACAGACTAAGAATCAAGAACAGAAAGCAAAGACAATTGTTAAAATAGTTCGATAAAGACAGTAAAGAACTTGATGAAGACCTTGTCCTACTAAAAGTAGAATTGGAAGAGGCAAATAAAATCGAAGAGATTCTGAAACAACAACTATCATAAAAGAAGGCAAGATGTGAATCATTAGAACAAGAAATAGTGAAAACAAAGAAAGAAATGGAGAAATTTCAAGCCTTGTATAATCAGAATCTGTCAAGTATCAAAGCCTGAGAAGGATTAACCACCATTCTATATCAGCAAAAGAATCCCAATATGAAAACTGGTTTGGGGTATGAAGAGGGATCAAGCAGTGGGAAGCCAAGAATTGAAGAACCTATCAAGTTTGTCAAAAGTGCAACCAATGATGATAACAAACCTGCAGAAACAAAGGAAGACAATCAACCACCCAAGACAAGTAAAGGAAAAGGTGCCAGGATTGAATCTAAAGAACGAAGAAACAATGCTGCCTCTGCTGAAAGATGTCGTCAGCAAGAGAGAAATCGATTTTCTCAAAGAAGACAACCATTTTCCAGGTACAAAGAATTTTTCTATGGCTATTGTTTCTGTTGTTCTAACTTCAGTCACAAAGCTGTAAATTGTTCCTTAAGACCTAGAAATGAGCAATTAAGATTTCAAAGGAATAAATACTTCCCACAACAAAGAATGATACAGCCAGGTAATAATCCTTCACAGATTGCAAATTGCCAAATTAAGTCTGGACACATACAACTAAGGAGGGCAAGGAAAAATCAACAGTCAATAAGTAGGCAACACTGCAACAATAAGTTTGACTTATTGAATAATGAGGTTGAATGCTACACTTGTCACAACTTTGGACATAAATCTATTGATTGTCGATTAAGGAACTATGAACCAGATTCCAAATCTCCTCTTGAAAATGTCAACTTTTGGAAGAAGAAGGCAAGTAACAAGTGTGGATTAGTATTATTTGCTCAAAGAAAATTGAAACCTTGGTATATAGACAGTGGTTGCTCCAAACACATGATGGGAGACAAAGGCAAGTTTCTATCACTAAGTGAAAGTAAATCAGGAACTGTAACCTTTGGAAATGATGCTCCAGGGAAAATAAAAGGAAAAGGGATGGTG
>ML805786.1:32978-49284 GCA_009831015.1 Picea engelmannii | reverse complement strand
ACACACAACATTCCATGTGCTTAACAAAGCCCACCTCAGACCACAAAGTGACAAGACCCCTTATGAACTATGGTTTGGACGACCTGCCTCAATTAAACACTTCAGAGTCTTTGGGAGTAAATGCTACATAAAGAATAATGATGGGAACCTCGAAAAATATGATGATAGGGATGATGAAGGTATCTTCTTAGGATATGATACAAACAGTAAAGGATACAGATGCTATAATACGAGGCTGCATAAAATGGTTAACTGTATTGATGTAAAAATTGATGAAGGAATCCCAGCAAGAGAGGTGTACAGTAATGAGTCTTCTACATAAGACATAGCTAAAAATGAATATGAACAGGTCCAAGAATCAGAAAATGAAGACTTTGAATCAGATGAAGACTCAGACACTCAAATAGACTCAAATCAAAAGTCAACTACAAATTCCTCCTCCAGAATCATTCAAAAGAATCATCCTGCAAGTCAAATAATTGGAGAAAAAGAAAAAGGGGTACAAACCAGGAGAAAGCTAATCAAAACCACCGAACAATATCATATAGCTCTCATATCCATGGTGGAACCCAAGAATTTTAATGAAGCCAACACAGATGATCACTGGGTTAAAGCAATGAATGAAGAACTTGATCAGATTGAGAAAAACAATACATGGGAGATGGTTCAAAGACCCGAAGGTAAAAGCGTCATTGGCTCCAAATGGATCTTTAAGAATAAGATGAATGAGGAAGGACAAGTTATCAGGAACAAAGAGAGGTTAGTCTGTAAAGGCTATGCTTAGATAGAAGGACTAGATTTTGATGAAACATTTGCGCCCGTAGCAAGATTAGAAGCTATAAGAATGTTTATTGCCTATTCTTATGATAAAAGGTTTAAAGTCTACCAAATGGATGTCAAGTCAGCCTTTCTTGATGGAGATTTAAGTGAAGAAGTCTATATGGAACAACCATAGGGTTTCAAATTGTCTGATGACCCTGACTTAGTATGCAAGTTGAAGAAAGATTTATATGGTTTAAAACAAGCCTCTCGAGCCTGGTATCACAGAATGGATACATATCTCAAATACAAAGGGTTCAAGAGAGGAAAAACTGACATCAATCTGTATATTAAGATAGAGGATAATGATTTTCTCATCGTACTGGTCTATGTATATGACATCATCTTTGGATGTAATAAGGACTCACTGGTACAATGGTTTCCTTTTGCCATGGAGTCTAAATTTGAAATGTCTATGATAGGAGAACTATCATTTTTCCTTGGTCTGCAAATTACTCAGAGGTCCGATGGGATCTTCATTTCTCAAGGAAAATATTTAAGAGAAATGTTGAAAAGGTTTCAAATGGAAGATGATAAACCTGTGGGTACACCTATGGTAACTGGATGTAAATTAAGCAAGGATGATGATTCACCTGATGTTGATCAAAGATCATATCGATCAATGATAGGAAGCCTGTTGTACATCACATCACCTTGCCCAGACATAATGCATGATGTAGGAATGGTAGGAAGATATCAGGCTGCACCTAAACAGAGTCATTTGCAAGCTGTCAAAAGAATATTCAGGTACTTAAAAGAAACAATGACTTATGGTCTGTGGTATCCTAGAAATAAAAGTCTTCAGTTGACTACTTGTTCAGATGCAGATTGGGAAAACTGTGTTGATGAAAGAAAAAGCACCAGTGGAGGAGCATTCTTCTTGGGTAACTCCTTAGTAGCCTGGCTTAGTAAAAGGCAAGGTTCCATTTCTTTATCAACCATAGAGGGAGAGTACATTGCTGCTGCTACCTATTGCACACAGGTATTATGGATGATTCAGACACTTGCAGACTTAGAGGTAAAATATACTGCACCGATCCTAATTCATTGTGATAACACAAGTGCCATCAGTGTGTCTAAAAATCCTGTCTTCCAGTCCAAGACAAAACATATTCCCATAAAATATCATTTTCTAAGAGAGCAGGTCACCAATCAGATTGTTCAGGTCCATTACATTCCCACTTCAGAACAAATTGCTGACATCTTTACTAAGCCCTTAGCCAAGACACCGTTTGAATATCTCAGACAGAAGTTGGGTGTCATTTCGTTTCACACCTAAAAGAGTCCATCATGTTAGGGGGAGATTTGTACTATTTGATTATCTAATTCCTCCTACATTTACTACAATAGCTCAGGGGAGCATGTCTCTTCTTTGACATTGATGTCAAAGGGGGAGAAAAGAATTCGGGTGCTACAGTTGCCATCAATGCCAAAGGGGGAGACTGTTGGCAGAAGTTTAACAAGTAGCACATGCTTGTCATTGATGGAAAGTACAACAATGGAGATGGTAGGATAAGAAGGATAAAATCCTTTGGGGATTTGGACGTGAAAGCTCAGGAGGAACAACATTGAGGAAAATGCGTGCAACAAAGCTCAAGATACAGGAGTTTGCAGAGGAGAAGGAAGACAGAGATCCAGTGACCATTGGATCCCATTCAAATTTCCCGAAAGGCCGATAGCCATCAGATCTGTAGAAGTTGTGAGGGAGATAACTCATCAGGAGATCGAAGTTCTCAAGGTCATGAGAACTGGGACGTTAAAAGCCTCAATATCCTGACATAATCGGGACCATCCATTTGGAAGGATGCGTGGCAGCAATCAGGCGCCACCGGGAGAAGCTCGATAGGAGGCTTCATTGGAGAATCGGGAATCAGAGTTTCATGAGTCCCATGAACAATTACAACAGAAACCCCGAAATGCTGATGAAAGAAATCCCGACTGAACCTGAACCGTTAGATCAACATGTGATCTAGACCATCGATCCAACTCATGACAGTAGACCACGTCATCTAGGGACATGTGGCACAACCAGGGAATGAAAGGTGTTAGGCAGATTCAACGCTTTAGGCACATGTAAGTCACGAATTAGAGTGACATGTGGCAGTATTTAACACGTGTCAAACCACATGTGACGTCAGCAGAGTATCGGGGATCAGGACTTTGAAATAACAAAGTCACTTGACATCAGGAATGCCAATTTTGCGATGAGTGATTTAACAATTTAATCACAGCCGCTGAATAAAGATCGCATCTGGACCGTTGATTCAAGTTTGTATCGGATTTTCGTGGATCACGAATTTGAGAGGCAAAGAACTGATTGCATCAAGAATGTCGATTTCGCGATATGAAAAATCATGAAATGATCTGAGCTGTAGGATCAAGTTTTGATCAGGACCATTGATCACAGCCTGTATCGGAGTTTCGGGGATCGTGAATTCATGAGGAAAAGAACACAATGCAACGACAATCCCGATTTCACGATATGCGAAATTGTGAGTGAATCTGGACCGTCAGATCCGGAAATGATCCGGACCGTAGATGTAACTCCATATCAGAGTTTCAGGGATCATGAATTCAAAATGGAAAGAACTCAATACCGATTTCGCGATGTGCTATATCACGATCTAATCATGGTCGTTGAAACAAGTTCATAACTGGACCGTTGGTTCAAACTCTGTGTCGGAGTTTCGTGAATCGCAATATGAAGAGACATAAGGCTGTGGTCATAGCCCTTGGTCATGGGAAGAGGACTCAGTCCAGATAAGCTCCACATCGAATTTTCAGGGATCAGGATTTGTAAGTGAGTAAAACCGTGAATGCCAAGAGTGCCAAAATCGTGATATATGAAATCTCGATTAGATCTGAACTGTTGGATCAAGTATTGATCGTAGGGATACTGTTGCATGCAACAGTAAAACTACCAGAAACCACTGATGGTTTCAGCCAGAGGACTAGAAGACACTTGGGAAAATGGCCAGAGAAGCTGAAGAGTTACGATGAAGATCACGCAGAACACTCAAGAGGTGGAGAAGATTGGCGTAGTTGGAGCATGCAGAGGAATGGAGAACATTGCATGCACAAAGTGCACAGAATATATAAATACAGAGTACAGAGAAGAGAAGGGGTTGTTGTTGATGTTGCTGTTGGAGGTTGTTGTGATTGTTGCTTGCAAAGGTGATTCAGGTGTGAAGAAGGATCAGAGTGCAGCAGTTGAATAACACAGAAGAGGGACTATGCAGAGAATGGAGATGGTACACAGAGCATAAAAAGTAGAATACCAGACAGTGCAAGTAATATGTGTAGAAAGGATGTGTGGTAGAAAGGGAAACAAGATGCAGCAGAACAGTGATAAGTCGGGTAAGCCACTGTTGATCATTATATCGTTGTAATAAGTTTCAGAAGCAAAGATTTATATTTCAGGGTGGTTGGGAGGTGCTAGGGAGGACTGTTGTCCTCAAAGGTTCAAGTGGGTGCTTGAACACAGAGAGTTGGTGCTTCCTTATAGTTGGTGCTAGAGAAACCAGGGAGTCGGTGCTTCCTTCTAGTTGGTGCTAGAGAAGACAGAGAGTTGGTGCTCTCAGCAAGTTGAAACTTGCAAAGATGAGGTTGTAGCCTCATTATGAGTCGGTGCTCATATGTATGATACTGTAAAGAATGTAACCATTACTTATCATATAAAATAAAAAGAGGTTTTTACCCTGCATGGGTTTCCTCCAAAAAATATCTGTCTCTGTGTTTCTCATATATGTGACTGATGTTGAATGTACCTGTGTTTATTTCTCTGCATTATTGTGATCATCATTCATTGTTTCTGCAAAGAGTTTTAAAAAGAAGCATAATTTTTTAAGCTCAGTAACAACTGATTCACCCCCCCGCCCTCTCAGTTGTCCAACAATAACCATAAAAAGAAAGTACCCCTTACCCAGGATCGATGACCTGTTCGATCAATTGGGAGGTGCTTCCATCTTCTGAAAGATTGACTTGAGATCTGGATACCATCAAGTCTGAATCAAGGGTGAAGACATCCACAAAACTACCTTCAGGACGAGATATGGTCACTATGAGTTTGTGGTAGTACCATTTGGATTAACCAATGCCCCTACCACTTTTATGTGCTTGATGAACAATGTGCTCAGCAAATTCCTAGAAAAATTTGTACTGGTTTTTATTGACAATATATTAATTTACTCCAAGAATAGAGAGGAACATGAGGAACATCTTATACTTGTGCTTCAAGTGATAACATAACATTAGCTCTATGCCAAATTTAGCAAGTGTGACTTTTTTTAGAAGCAAATACACTACTTGGGCCATGTCATATCTGAAGAAGGACTAGCAGTAGACCCTGACAATATCAGGTCTATCATGGAATGGCCTACCCCAAAGGATGTTTTAGATATCAGATCCTTTATGGGCTTAGCAGGATACTATAGGAGGTTTATAAAATGATTCTCCAAGATTGGTTGTCCAATCACTGCCCTCTAGAAGAAGGGAGTTAAATTCCTTTGGATCCCAAAATGCGAAGAAAGGTTTCAGTCTCTAAAACAACTACTGACCCATGCACTTATGTTGAAGATCGTCGATCCTGAAGCTGACTTCCTAGTGTGCAAAGATGCCTACAAGGAAGGGCTTGGAGGAGTCCTTATGCAAGGAGGAAGTTTAGTCTGTTATGAATATTGAAAATTGAATGAACACGAAGCCAACTATGTGACCCATGATTTAGAGCTGGCTGCCATAGTACATGCCTTGAAAATGTGGAGGCATTACCTCCTGGGAAGGAAATTCATACTCATGATAGACCATTGTGGTTTGCGACATATCTTTGACCAACCAAAACTCAATGCTAGACAAGCTAGGTGGATGTCCCTTCTTAGTGAGTTTGATTTCAAAATCAAACGTATCATGAGAAAGGAAAATAAGGTGGCTGATGCCCTTTGTAGAAGTATGAAAACAATTCACCTGGCAGTGGTGAGCACCTGCGAGACCAACGTCAGGGAAAGAGTTAAGAATGCACAAGAAACAGACACATTCTTCCAAACCGTAACCTCATACCTGGAGAAAGAACCCACAGGGATAAAGTATGAAGGCTACCAGATGATAGATGGAGGTCTTATAACTTACATAAACATATTGTGTATTCCATATTGTGATGACTTGAAGAGGTTCATAATGGATGAACTACATAAAAGACCATATATTGGTCATCTAGGATACCAGAAGATGATCACGACCACTAGGAAACAGTTCTATTGGCCTGGATTGAAGAAAGACATAACTGAGTACATAGAAAAATGCATAGAATGCCAATAGGTTAAAGTAGAAAAACAACACTCAGCATGATTATTACAACCTCTACCAATCTCGGAATGGAAATGGGAAACCATTTCCATGGATTTCATCACCGGATTACCAACATCGACAAAACAGAATGACACCATCATGGTAGTGGTGGATAAACTAAGAAAGTCAGCTCATTTTATCCCCATCAAGTCGACTTGCAAGGCAATAGACATCACCAACATATTCATGAAGGAGATATTCAGACTACATGGTATGCCTAAAGAGATCGTGTCTGACAGAGACACAAAATTTACTTCCAACTTTTGGAAATCCTTGATGGTTGGTATGGAGACAAAATTACTATTTAGCATAGCCTATCATCCTCAAACCGATGGACATATAGAAAGAGTGAACCAAATATTAGAAGACATGCTAAGGATGCATGTAATGCATCAACCCAAAAAGTGGGAAGATTACCTGCCACTGGTGGAATTTGCCTACAACAATGGCTACCAGGATTCCCTGAAGATGAGCCCTTTCAAAGTCCTCTATGATAGACCATGCAACACCTCAGTCAGTTGGATTAATCCTGTGAACATAGTTACTATTTGACCAGACATGTTGAAATAAATGGAAGAACAAGTTACTTAGATAAAACAAAATCTAAAGGTCGCTCAGAATAGAAAGAAAATTTACGCCGACCGAAAGAGAACTCCAAGAGAATTCAAGACGGGAGACCATGTACATCTTAAAGTTAGGCCCAGGAAGAGCTCCCTGAGGATGGGAGCTTGTGCCAAGTTGGCACCTCAGTATTGTGGACCCTTTGATGTTCTATATAGAGTGGGACCAATAGCATATAGGCTAGCACTTCCTCCCATAGTAAAAGCACATAATGTTTTCCATGTTTCATTATTGAATAAATATGTACATGATTCTAATCATATAATTGAATGGTTTTTGATCCAAGTGGAACGAGAGGGAGAATACCTGAAAGAACCTCAATGCATACTTGATAGAAAGGAAACCCTACTCAGGAACCGAACCATTCACTGGTCAAGGTGCAATGGAAACATTTTGGCCCAGATGAGGCTATGTAGGAAATGGAAGATGCCATGAAATAGGCATATTCGATTTTGTTTACTTCTGTACATACACATCATGTTGATAGATAGAACATCGAGCATGATGTTACTTTAAGGGGGAGGGAATTGAAACACCTTGTTTCCCCCAGTCTATGTTGGTTGTGGAGCCTGATTATCTTCTTGATTTAGAGGTCTTTTACTTTCAACCGTGTTTATACCCCATGAAGTATTCACACCCCAGAAGTATGTACACTCTTCCATGCGGGGGAGTGCAGAGGGGGGGTACCCCCTCTGCAGGGTCCGAGGGGGATATCCCCCCGATTGGGGGGTCCGGGGGAAAATGGGCCCCCAATGGGGGTTCAGGGATAAAGCCCCTGAAGGAAAATTTCCTTGTAAATGTATATTGTAATTTCATTTTAAATCTAGACCGTTCATTATCAGGTTGCATATCTAATGGTAGAGATTATGTTAGGGTTTTTTTCCCTAGAAGGAAATCCTATTTTATGAGGGAAATGTATTGTGGTTATGGTTGATGGTGAATATTGTATTCTGAGAGAGGAGACTGTGAGAGAAAGAAGAGGAAGTTACAATGGGTTTTTCTGCAGGTTGTATCCCTTCATTTGCTGGATAATAATAAAGGAAGGACCTGGAAATTTCTCTGGTGGATGTATCCTGCACTGGGTGAACCACGTAAATCCATGTCTCTATTGTATTGTGTATCTTCTATGTTTTGTTTCCACATTTTTTTTATTTTATTGCTCCACGGTCCTGTTTTTCTAACAGTTTGTAAAAATAACTATATTGGCCAAGAACTATGGAAAACTCAAAGATGTGAATGTTTAATTTGATGGACCTTTGTATAAAAGGTCAATGAATGTAAATTATGTTATGAATACGAGTTTCATGACTGTTGGGAGGGGATTTGCTAAAAGAGACCATGATGACTAATGAGAGGTGGTGGAAGGGACCTGAATGGTTGCATTAACTTCCACCAAACCAATACCATATTGGTTTTTACTTGATCAAATACCAAAGCAACTCTTTAACCCTAGAATGAATTACCCGCCAGGATGGTAGGTGGGGAGGCTCCTCAAGATTTAATTAGGGGATAAGGGAGAACCGCCCATCCGTAGAAGCTCTCAGACCTGACCACAGATAAGGTAATTTGTGCCACATGCAATCTTGCAGAAAAGGAAAGAACGGAAGTGTGGGGAATGAGAGAAGAGGGAGCGTGCGCGACAGGGATCGCGGATGAGAACTGGAGAAAACTATGGAAACATAGAGATTTCTAAACATAGAATAAGGAGAGTAACCTTCGTCCTTGACTTCCATTGAGCTAAAAGTAGGAGACTGAATCTCAAAGCATCATAGTATAGCTCGGGGGTGGCTAGTGATAAATTCGTTTTGAGTCACTAAGCCTACGATTGGGTGGAAACAAGCACCCCTCTCAGCAGTTGCATCACACTTGGTGTTTCTGATAAGTTTTATGTTTTGTATTTGGAATTGGATATCATGAACACATGCTCATGCTTATACGCTCATAAATGGTTTCTGTATAGAAGAGTTTTCCTTGTGTTTTGATTGGAAATAACGTATTCATGCTTATACTCGTATGACCATAATCGTTCTATGTATAGAATGAATAAATTCAGAATACGAGTTCATTCCCTTGATAGTTGTCCCATCTACTCGACTCATGCTATGCCCTGGTTTGATTTCCTGAAGGCACCTCCTCCTGGGAAGTTTCTTCGCATTCCAGAGTCGGAGTGAGTTCCTTGAAAGACTATTGTTATAGTAAACCCACTAGTTTACTTTACCCCTATCACAGAGTCATAGCTCGATAAATTAGGAAGGATTTTTAGTCAGGTCACCAAGCCTAGGGATAATTACCTAAGAACCCTCTAAAGGTCCAGATGACCTGGGTCTGGAAACCTTGTACAAGAAAGAGTAGTTCTCCCAGGATTCAAAGTCGTGGGAGTTCGAAGCCCTGAGACGTTGAATCTAAAGAATCAAGCTTAGAAAGGATATAGAGTCCCATTTATCTAAAGAGAATACCCCATCATTTGGTAGACGAACGGTAGAAATCTTTTCGAAAATACCCCAGATTTGTCAAGACTGATGGATCTAGAGGAGAAGCACAGGTGTTAATCCCTCAACCCCTTCAACCTTCACAAGTAGCGATGGGATCCGGGACCTTAGATCCAAGGATCTATCAGAGATCTATGGACCATCGGATCAGGGGAGGCTCACCACCATTAATCTCATACATGAATCCCTGTATCGAGAATTCAGGGATTGGAGTTTCAGAAGGTAAGGAAACTCTCTGCTGTGGATTTCTATGAGTCACAAAATCCTAGTATACAAAACCCTAAATGGGTTTAGCGTGAATTCGTTTCAACGTTTCAGAAAATGGGAAACCAAAGGGTAAGACCCCTCATTTTCACAATTCGTCAAATCCCAGTACCTGAAACCCCGACGTGCTCTATGGATGAGCCCTAGGTCACCAGAAAGGGTCTTGTGGTAGGAAGGAGGAGTCCCGAAAGAATTTGGACCGTCCATCTATAGGGGATGCGTGGAAAAGATCTAAAGCCACCAGGGTTCTAGACATCAAAGGAATAGGAGTGAGGACCCCGCCAGAAATCCTAAAAGGTAGAATGTTGAGATTTAATTCAGGCCATTGATCAAGTCGACGATTTGGAAAGTAGATCTGGATGATACTAGGATTTTGAGTTCTGGGGATTCAAAAGGGAAAGGAGGAACGTCGGCATTTCATTTTCCCAAATCACAAAACCCCAAAAGTATTTAGAGGAATAGGACGAGGTCATAGGACTGGTCGTATGAAAAGAGACCCAAGGGAGGAGCTAAGGATTTGTTAGACCCTTTCGGGTTTCGACATTTTGAAAGACAGAGAATAGGGGAACGCTTGCATCATGATTCCCCGAATCATGAAAGACAGAAGTGCCTTTTGGTAGGGCCTATGGTCGTAGACAATGATCACATGGAGGAGGATAAGGGAAGGGATGGTCTGCGCTAGGCTCCATAGAGTTCTGTGTATTTTTTCACTCGAAGAAAAGACAAAAAGAAAAAGAAAATATTAGTTGTCGTAGTGGGTGTGTGACATCATCCAACTAGCTTGAACATGATTTTATGAGTTATCTAAGACTATAAATATTTGAGCTAATAATTATAAGAGATTAACTAACAAAGGTATATAAACATATATGAACCACAATTCTTTTCTTGAACAAATTGAGGAGAGATTCTAGCTCCTCCTAACAATAGACGAGAGCATACAAAAACAACTAACTCTTTTCAGCCCCGAGCCAAATACTTTATTCTAGAGGAAAATGAAAATTTCAAGAACCTTCTCTAAGTAATTTACAAAACTTTATTCTTTCTCATAACCACCAATCTCTAACTCTGCACAAGCACTCAACAACGTCTTGTTTTTTATTAAAACAAGATCACAGAGCAATAAAATAAAAACAAATGCATAAATAAAAAAAACAAGATACACAATACAATAGAGACATAGATATATGTGGTTCAACGAGTGTGGGCTATGTCCATGAGAAAAATTGTCAAGTCCTTGATTTTTATTATCCAGGAAATGAAGGGATACAACCTACAACACAACCAATGTAATTTCCTCTTGCCCCTCGACCCCACAAAGAGGTCAATCCCCCCTACAACCCCCCCATGTGGAGGGGTGTAAAATCTTCACGGGGTATAAACATAGCTGAAAACAAAGACCTATGAAATAGGAAGATAATGAGGCTCCACAACCAACATTGTTTACACCATACTTGTTTCTTCTCTCTTGTTTTACCAAGCAAAGAATAATAATAGACTCGCTAGGTATTTTATTTAGTTTTCCAGCTAGCCTTTTCCCTAACTCTTAGGAGTCTTGGCCTAACTTATTTTTAGCTTGTTTCCTAACCTCCCACACTCTTGGGGGTAGGTTAACACTTTTCCTCATGGACAACGTTTACTTTTACCCTAGTGGTTTCTATCAGTTTTTCACTTTTCCCATGGAATAAATAATTTCTCTTATCATAGTTGGGTTATCTCGTCAATTTATGTGAATAATTTTTAAATAAAATAAAATTAAAATAATATTTACATAACTATTCTTCACTATCAATTATCTATGATGATCAAAATGTTAATTAGAGTTTTTTCCAATGTCATAACTCAATATTCACAATTACCTAAAATTACTCAACTATTTAAATTCAAGGGATGTTACATCTTCCCCCCATTGAACTGAACATTGTCCTTGATGTTCCAATTAACTATCCAAACCTTACAACATAAATGGGTATGATTTCCACATATCCTCTTCCATTTACCAATTAACATCCTCACGACTAAAGTGCCTCCACTACAATTTAACCTAGGTGATGTATCTGTTCTAGAATAAAGTTTATTCCCATTTGAATATACATAGAGGTTCCATCTAAAACTCTACCTCTCGTTCCACATGGATCACATTCCAATTTACAACATGCGATATATCATGCACATATTTATTCAATAATAAAACATGAAAGAAATTATGTATTTTCATGTTGACTAGTAGTGCAAGATGTTAGGATATGGGTCCTACTATGGCTAACACTTCAAAAGGTACACAATATCGTGGTGATAACTTAGATATATTTCCAAGTCTGAGTGAATTGTTTCTAGGTTTTATTTTTATGTAAACATGGTCTCCAATATTAATCTCTTTGTGTGTCCTTTTTGAATCTACATAAAGTTTATGAAATATTTATATATTTATAAGTAAATTTAATTGGAATAAAGTGTTCTCCTTTTGTCATTTTATCAATAACAACCATCATTGAAACATTGTGCTTCTTCGTTATAGGTAATATGGTGATGAAATTCATACTAATCATCTTCCATTTGCACTAGGGAATGGGTATGGGTTGTAATAGTCTAGTCGGGTGTCGGTGCTTTGCTTTAACATGTTGGCACTTTATACAGATAACAATGTATTTATATCCTTTTGTCTTCATTTTAGGCCAAAAATATTATTTCTTTAACGTTGTTAGTGTCTTTTGATACCATAGATGGATTGAATATGGTTTCTTGTGAACCTCTCATAATATTAGTTTTTTCTTGTTCTTCATTGTTTGGCACATAAACTCTATTCTTATAAAAAATTAAACATTCTCGAATGCAACTGAATTTTGAGTATTTGTTAGTTAGAGAATCGGTCAGATAGTTTTCTCAAATTTTTGTGTACTCCTCATCTTTTTTCTTCTGCTATTTCAATTATTTGTATTAAATTAGAGTGGATGTTGCTACTAAAAATTCCATTTAGTTTTATAGTAAGGGCATATGCCACCTTATTTTCCTTCCATTTAATGTGTTCTATAATAAAATCAAACTCACTTAGGAAATCCAAGCTTGTCTAGAATTTAAGTGATTTTGATTAAAAAATTGTTTGAGGCTCACATTGTTTATTTTTAACAAATTCCTAATAGATAATGTTACCATATTTTTAAAGCATGTATAATAGTAGTAAACTCAAGATCTTTTGGATCATAGTTTTATTCATGATACTTTAGCATCCTTGAATAATATGAAATTACATTCCCTTCTTGCATTAGTACTCCCCCTAAAACTTCCTTTGATGCATGTATACACACTACAAAATCTTTGTGTGGATCTCCTATTTTTAAAATAGGTGGGGTTGTTAACAACTCGTTTAACTTTTCAAAATTTTCATGAAATTCTTTCTATCCATTCAAATTTGGTTCCCTTAAGGTTTTCAAACCAACTCCAAATGTTCTTCATGTTCCTCCTTTGTTTTGGAATTGATCAATATAAAAAATATATTGATTAATTCATATCTCAATATATTGATCCTTCATATCTCACAATTTTTTTTTCTTGATGATGGACCACACTAGTTTGGTCCGAAACGTCGAGTATCAAAAAAACCTATGTGATAAATCTGAATGAACTTTCTGATCAAAAAAATGGTCACAAAATCCTTAGAACATAAATAAAAATATAAACATTATTTAAAATGTATCCAAGTATTTTCTTAGCACACTATTCATAAGGCACATAAATGTTGCAGGAACGTTTGTTAATCCAAAGGGTACTACTATTAATTCATAGTGTCCATACTTGGTTCTAAAAGAAGCTTTATGTATGTATTCATCTTTTATTATGATTTGATGATATCATGACCTTAAATATATCTTGGAGAAGATGTTAGCCTCTCCAACCTGGTCAAATATGTCATTAATACGATGTAAAGGGTACTTATTTTTTACTGTCATTTTGTTGAGTTGTTAATAATCAATTGATATGCCCAAGAAGGGAATATAAAAAAGAAGGTGACCACACTATCCATAGCCTGACTTCTGACCAAACTCTTCTCATGGGTGAAAATCTGAACAAGTGCGCACCATTGGTTTGGGTGACCAAGCAATGGGGATCCAAACTGAGATGATCTGAGAGTGGCCAAGAGGCTTTGCTGATCTCATAATGATATTCGGGAATCAGTTGGAGAAGAACAGTGAAACCATGAAAGAGGGCACACTCACTTCATCCCAACAAAGAAGAATCGAGCAAGGGCACAAACCCTAGTTGGTGCGCTCTCCCTTCTGCCTCAGAAAACTAGAAGGAAATGATTTGCTCCCTGAGAGAGTGCCTAGATAATGGGATATGATTTCTCTCAAAAGTGGAAGAATGGAAAACAGAGTCACCAGGAGGCAATCATGAAGGAAGGTGCACTGGTTATTCTCTAGAAAACCTAAAAGAGAAATTGTCGTGAATGTAAAATGCAAACTCAGAAAATAAAACAACCAAGACACATAGCTTAAAAAAAAAACATAGGAATGATTTATTTTAGTCTGAGTTCACCTTATATACTGAGGGAACCATTTATTTTACATATATTTAATTCATCATCAAAAGGTTAATAAGTGGTGTGCCTAGGTGATTTACTTGTGCACCCTAGGTGGGAGTTCCCCTAGGTCGCCTCCCTGGCCTAATTCCTCCCTTTTTAGATCTGGAAGCATCCTAGATTCCATCATAAGATATGGAAACTTGTTGTGAAATACATCAGTTGTGATTCACTTTGCCTAAGCTGGATTTTGGCCTTGGTGGGCTACCATATGTGAAGTGTAAGTTTGGTATCATGTAGAGTGACTCCAAGTGTCCAGTATAGTGTCTTTGTCCAATGGGAGTTGGAAATCGGGAATGTTGTCCACTGGATGAGTGATGGTGACTGGTTATTCCAAGAGGAAAGGATCAAACAACTTTAAGTGATTTACGTTAATGACATTGTGGATTCCGATTTGTGGTGATAGGTCCAACCTATATGCATTTTCTCCAATCTTGTCGATTATTGTATACGAACCATATCTCATTGGAAAAATCTTGTGATAGTGGCCTTTGAAGCGCTTATTATCCAATTATAACCATACTTGATCCCCTAGTTGAAAGGACATGAAGTTTATTTGTTTGTCATGGCATTGGTTGTCATGATATTGGGCTTCTTTGAGTGTTGTTTTTACTACACTATGGCGTTGTGCAATTTGTTGGAGAAATCATTGAGATGAAAGTTGTTCCTGTTATTGATGGAAGGTACCTTGAGGAGCCGAAGTGAGTGGGAGCTCGCTTGGAGATGCTGGTTGGAAGCCCAAGCAGACATCAAAAGGTTAAAATCCTGTAGAAGAATGTGTTTCCTTGTTGTAGCTATGTTGTAGAATGTATAAGTAATTGTCCCATTGTTTGTTGCGCCCAAAGTGAGTTCGAAGAGAATGAACCAAGACTCTATTGACAACCTTTGTTTGGCCATATGTTTGAGGATGGAATGCAGTAGAAAACTTGAGGTGGCACCCCAATAGTGCCCATATGGTCTTCCAAAATGTGATGAGGAAGTGAGAATATATGTCTGATATTATAGTGCTTGGGAGGCCAAAATGGGGCCAGAGATGTCGGAAGTAGATTTATGTTGTTTGCGTTGTTGTAGTAGTCTTCGTGCATGGGATAAAAAGTGTCATTTTGCTGAAGCAACAAACCACTACCCAGATTGCATCATGTTTCTTTTGTGTTGTTGGAAGTCCACTGAGGAATTCCATTGATATTGACTCCCAATGCCGAGAAGGAAGTTACAGTGGTTGATACAACCCATGCTTCTGGTTGGATGACTTGGATTGTGAGCATATTGCACAAGCTTTGATAATTTTTTCAACTTGAGGATGTATGGAAGGCCAATGAAAATGGCGTTGCAGATGTTGGATGGTATTTGTGGTCCCGAAGTGGCCCCCATAAGCTAAAGCATGCACCTCCCTCATGAGAAAGAGGTGGTAATCTGAGTGTGGATTGCATGATTCAACTTATATATCCACCCATCCTAAATAGTGTAGTCTAGGAAGGGGGTTTGATTGATCACTGTGGGACTTTGCAAAGCTTCCCAAATTTCTCTAAAGTTAGGATTAGTATCATATTGATATTTCCATGTGTCATAAGTAGAACAATGCACTTCTAGAATGGAAAGAAATGGAGTGGGAGGTTGACTTAGCAAATCATCTATCTTATTAGAAGTGCATTTCTTATATCTGATGACTAAGTGAAATTGTTCAATGTAGGAGGCCTATTTAAATTTCCTTTGTTCCTGAATCTTCAATTGAGAGTTGATGAAAATCAAAGGGTGGTGGTTAGTATGAAAAATGGTTTCTTTACCCAACAAATAATGCCTCCATTGTTTGAGCGCTTGAATGAGACTATAAAATTCCTTGTCATAGGTACTATAATTTTTCTTTGCCTCGAACAGGGTTTCAGAGTGGTAAGAAATGGGGTGTCCTACCTGTTTAAGTATGCCACCAATAGTATATTGTGAGGCAACAGACTCAATCTCAAAGGATTGGGAGAGGTCCGACAGATGTAAAACAAGGGATGAGAAGAGGGTGTCTTTGAGCTGAGAAAAGTTACTAGTTTCTTTTTTAGTATAGAAGAATGTAGAAGAAGTATTTGAGAGATGATGAAAAGGTCACGAAAGATTTGAAAAAGAGGGAATGAACTTATGATAGAAATTGATGCCACCTATAAATATTTTCAACTCCTTAGCTGAAGAAGGTAGAGGCCATTGCTTCAAT